>JAAGAY010015946.1:88100-128054 GCA_011801015.1 Ardeotis arabs | reverse complement strand
TCCTCCTGGCCAGGTGGCCTGTAACAGACCCCCACCGTAACATCCCCTGTCCATCCCCGTCCTCTGATCTTAACCCACAAGCTCTCTGTCAGCTCCTCCTCCATCCCCAGGCAGAGCTCCACGCACTCCAGCCGGTTGCTGACGTAGAGAGCGACACCCCCTCCTCGTCTCCCCTTCCTGTCTTTTCTAAAAATCCTGTACCCCTCCATGTTGATGCTCCAGTCGTAGGAATCGTCCCACCACGTCTCCGTGATGCCAACAAGGTCGTAGCCCTGCTCATGTGCACGCACCTCCAGTTCTTCCTGTTTATTTCCCATGCTGCATGCATTGGTGTATAGACACTTCAGCTGGGCCCCAAGCAAGGCCGACTTGTTGGCTGGAGCGACAGGCGTTGTTTTGTACCGCAGTTTAGGTTCATTCGCACTTACCTGCGATCCTTCCCCAGCTTCTGGGCACTTGGTGCTGGCGCTGGCGCCATGCTGACAGCAGTGGGCTGAACTGTGCTTCCCCTCCCCCAGCAACACCAGTTTAAAGCCCTCCGGACAAGTCTGGCAAGCCTTTGGCCAAGCACACTCTTCCCCCTCTCGGTTAGGTGCATGCCATCCGCCCCGAGCAGCCCGGGCTTCTGAAAGCACGCCCCGTGGTCGAGATACCCAAAGCCCTGGCTGTAGCACCACTCCCTGAGCCATGAGTTGACCTGCTGGATATGTCTGGCCCTTTCAGGCCCCTGCCTGTCGACTGGGAGGATTGATGAGAACACCACCTGTGCCACAGAGTCTTTGACTGTTGCACCCAGGGCCCTGAAATCCCTTTTGATGTTTCTCAGGGTGCTGCCAGCTGTGTCGCTGGCCCCCACATGAAACACCAGTAGTGGGTAGTAGTCAGTGGGCCGTATGGGGCTAGGTATTCTCTTGGTGACGTCCCTGATACGAGCCCCTGGGAGACAGCACACCTCCCGAGAGAGCACATGATACATTTTCTTTAGAATTCTTCCCTTTACCCAACCCTATTTGTTAGAGATTTTTTAAAACTAATGTTTTTAGCCTTCCTTATCAGGTATCTCAATTCCAAGTTCTGATCATCCATGAACATCACCTATGATTTCCATAATATTTTTATTTGGACCTGACTATTTGTTTATTGTTATTACCCAATGTTCTGTTCATTTTAGCTGTTATTTGCCAGCAAGACCTGCGGAGCAGGCTCTTGGAGTCCCAGCAGAGGAACTTCTTCATCAAAAAAGCACGCCGCAGGTGTTGGGGCACAAACACTCACCCCACATCTGATGCACTCCGGGACGGACAGCGAGAGGATGGTATGTCACCTCCTGTGTGTCACAGTGCTCCCACACCAGAGAGGGTGGGGGCCCTGGCGCAGAGCTGCAGGCGTATCTTGTCACTCAGTCATGTCCCTTCCTGCAGGCTCCGCTGGCATCTGCTGATCTGATCTCTTGCTTGCTATAATCTAAGCTTCAGGGCTTCATTTGCTTTGGGTAAACACCCTGCTATCCAGGTGCTTGCCTAACCCACTTCACACGAAACAGTATCCCCTGCAC
Organism: Ardeotis arabs; assembly: GCA_011801015.1. Classification (NCBI taxonomy): domain Eukaryota; kingdom Metazoa; phylum Chordata; class Aves; order Otidiformes; family Otididae; genus Ardeotis; species Ardeotis arabs. The sequence goes on along the minus strand of JAAGAY010015946.1, from coordinate 126,499 downwards.
TGCACTGAATGAATGATCTGCCACAGATCCATACATCCTCCAGCCACGTCCCACCATAAAAGTGGGATGTCAGACATGCTGTTTCTGTACCCATGCAGAAACTGCCAGCAGCAAGAGGAGAACCACAAAAAACAAAGGCAGAAGGCATAAGGACAGCTCCTATGTGGCATGAATGAATCCTGTTCAAGGCACTTGGCTTTTTTCTACTTCTTTACACTCTCCTGGTGTTTCACTTAATCTATTGACAATTAAGCACCAGCTGTGCATATAAACCCTAGCTTCAGCTGAATCTTGGGAGTCAATGTCTTGAGTAACCTAGAAAGTGGGGGCAAAGGGCCACCTAACAGACCTGATGTGCAGTCCTAGTGCACCACCTTGGAAAACTCCACAATTTTATGAGCCTTCACCCCATGCTCCCAGGCTCAAAGTTTCACATTTAGGACAAAAAGTTTGCAGAAAGCAAACTCTTTACATGTTTTAATCAACTTAATCAAAGAACAGTTTCTTTATTAAAAGTGGTTCAAAGGCTGAAATATCCTAGTTTTAAAGTAGAATTCACCTCCTAAGACTCAAGCTACGTTTGTTTTAAAACTCTTTAAGTTGAAAGGGTTCAAAACACCAGAAGGAATTACCCTAACCTAAAATGGTCAATACAGTTTACCAGTCAGTGTGGACCAATGATTTGGCCCTGACAATCCTGGCCAGTTCGGCTACTTTGAAATTATTTAATTTTGAAGTAGTCCTAAATTACAGTGTATTTGAACAGTTTTAGCAATATAGGGTTTGGCTCAATATGGATATAGGTTAATATTTTTGTGGTGAGGTAAAAGACAAAGCTATGCTCAATATATACTAGGGGAAAGCTGACACTAAAAATGCACAATCTATCTCTGTAATGTCAAAAAGAAACAATTGAAAAAGCATTCTTGTTCACATCCTCATTAAGATGTGAGAGTTACTGGAACAGTTTCCAACCATTAGAAATGGTCCAGTAGCTGCACATGAAGATTCTGTCACAATGCATGCAGGTGTTTTTTTAGATATGCCTGGAAGGGAGAGTCTTCTTTTTCTGCCACAGCATCTCCAGGTCTCTGCCAGGGCACAGCAGCAGGTCCAGGTCAGGGTCTGGATCAAGGGGTACTGGTCCACGGCCGGGCTGCAGGGCTGGGGCAAGCATTCCCAAAGGTCTGCAGCTCCCTGGGGATGGAGGTGTAGTCCTTGCCTCCAGCCTTCCCACCATGACTCTTCCCAGACAAAGACCCTCAGCCTGGGAGATGGGACATGCTCCAGCCCTGGCACTGACCTGCACCCCGCAGACACCTTCACTGGTCATCAGAGGCCTCGTGTGAGCCAGGATTTTTGACAGTATGGTTGCACCATGCATAGCTGCACTGTCACAGCACTAATTAGGGATGACATGAGTTACTGCGAGCTGCAAAGCTGGTGAAAGGGCAACTTGAATTCTGGGTATTTTATTTCACGTCTGAATGTAGTAAGCAGCCATGTGAATTGCTGCAAGGAGTTTATGGCAGACTGACTCAGTCAACACAGCTGGTTTTTGGTTTGCTAAGACTGACCTGATGGTGTTTGCTGGCTAGAGACTGAACCAGAATGATTACACACAGTACCAACATGCCAGAAGCGGATTCTGAAGTTGCTATGGCAAAAAAAACCTCTCCCTTCTTGGAATCAGCTCAGAACAGCAGAGGAATATGCTGGAAAATTGTGTCTATCAATCACCTGCACAAAGTGTGGGGGAAGATTTTCTGACGGAGCACTAAATGAATTAAAATCAAGGGTGCTGGGACTGGCTTGTTCCTATCTCGCAACTCCTTTCTTAGAATTTTCTACAGCAGGGTCTCAGCTGCCTGTCTCTAAAGCCAGCAGGAAATTTCTGATTGGCTTTAATGCGAGCTGAATCAAAGCAAGGGGAACATTGCAGCAGTGTTGGGAGCCACATGATCATTACCTATACACAACCACACCAGACTATCACTCTGTTTTTCTTAAAGTAGAAATTAGAGATGTCAGAAGTAATTATCTTGCACTGCATTAATCACCTATCTAGAGGGCATTAGTACTGCACAGGTAATCCTTCTTGTCTGTGTCTGAAGATAGTCAAGCAGAACTGCTCTCTCCACTCAACCCTTAGGCTCTCTCGGATTTTGAAGTAAGCAGCCACACGGTTCTGCACCAAAATTATGGATCAAGGCAGAATCATCAGCCAACCGTCCACAAACTTTACCAGTTGCTTTTTCTATTCCTTTCTGTACACAAAGACTTCTCATGCTAAAGTAGGTCCTCCAAACAAGTAAATGGTCTGTTCAGCTGCCAAGGCTCCTTTAAGATTTTTTAAGCAACTAGAACTCCTTATCAAGGATGCAGCAGAAGCTTATAATTTTATTGTAAAGTCTCATTATTTTCCCTCATATAAAAGCAGAAGGAATGTAGAGCTACCCTGCTCTCTATTCATTGAAGTAAGCAGGCCTAAGTTTACCAAAAAGGAGATCAACAAAGGTTTTAACCCTTCCCCCCAACACTGTCAGTTCTTCTAGTGCAATTCTGTAATGCAATTAAATGTCTGCTGTGGAAGCACAGGAAGTTCGTGCAAGAACCCCTTTCTCCTTAGTGCACATGTGCATCTTCTTTCTGAAGGAAAGGGGGGGGAAGCCTTCAGCATCGCAGAGCAGCACAGCCCATGCATGTGTCTCCGAGTGGGTGTGCAAACCCCTGTCTGGCCATGCAGCTTTTCCTGCAAAGCATAGTGCACTGCGTGGCGGTGGGCCAGCAACTGCCATTCACGTGGAGGCTACATCTGACCTTGTGATAAGGAACTGAAAGATTAATAAATTATTCTGACATTTCCATTTAAATGATGGCATAGTACCAATAGGCTCTACCCAACGACTCCTTCCCCATTGCAAAGTGTTTGTTTGGAACAAGATCTATACAAAGAGCTGAGGGAAAATACAAAGTGCACTGTGTGAAGCACTACAAACAAAATGTTCCTAAAATGACTGTTTGTTAAGCTGTCATTTTTTAACATAAGACATGGTGAGAGAAGCTGGTCCGAGCAGAAGCCAAGACGAAACGGTGCTGCAGGTGCTTCCTGTTCAGTGACAGAGGGGAGGAGAGCAGAGAGACACCTTCATGACAAGCAGATGCAAATCTGTGTGCAAGCTCTTCCACTGGACAGAGCTGATTGGAGTATTGTGCCTGGAATCTTTTTTAGTGCAAAGATAGCAGAGGTAGTTAAAGCATTTTGATAACTCTAAAATGAAGTCTTTCAATTTTACTTCAGTTTTATTTAACGGCACTGGAATTTTTAAAAAGGCATCAAAAGAAACGTCTCATTCCACAAACAAAAAAAACCACATTAATTTTTTCACCTTTCCAGCTTCATAACAATCTTTTAAAAATCTTTGGAGTTGACTGAGAATATTTTTCACATTTTTGGTATTGCACGTCAGTCACAAGTCATAGAGCAAACTAAGCAAGAAACATGCAATGGTAAAAGGCACCACTGAACAAGCAAGAAAGGCCACTTCTCTAGGTCTCAACTAAAGACCTAGTTTTTTTCACAGAAAACTGCACGTTTTGAGTGCAAAGTGTGTTGGTGCGGCATAACAAAGTACCATGCAAAGATATCCAGGGTAGTTGTGAAGGAAGCACAAATTCTGCCTGGGTAAAGCAGAGCAGGAATGGATAAGAAGAGATGTCTCTGTGCTGTTATGACTATACAGCTCCTGGTCCCCAAACAAGCCCATTCAGAGCCAGCTTGGACCTTGCAATGTACAGAAACCCATGGCAAATCCATGGTGACATGAGGGGAGGGCCCACGGTGACTTAGGGGATGCCAGTAAAGATAGCCAAAGGCAGACACAATGTGATGAGAATGGCAGGCAAGGAGAGCCACAGCATCGGCAAGAGCCTGTGCCAAGGGCCTCTGCATGGGTGGGACATCAGGAGGCAGCAGGGAGCACAGCCAGAGCCGTGGAAGGCCCTGACAACTGCTTTGCCTGAGGAGAGAAAAATAGAAAGAAGTCTCTTCCAGTGTAAAGGAAGCTGCAGGAGCTGAGGTATAGCCCCAGGGGCTACCAGTCAAGACATCATCCGAGTCATGATCCTTGGTGGCAAAAAAAAATGGTGGTGACATCAGTAGTGGCAAAGGAAGAGGTGAGAGAAAAAGTGAGAGCATGAGATTTCTGTGCAGATGGTGTGACCCACCAGTGTCCTTAGTCCAATGGCAGGGAAACTGCACCGTCCTAATAGTCAAAAGCCAGAGGAAACATAACCTGTTCACAGTAATTTGGGCAGGAACATACAGGCAGTCTTCTCCTAATAGCTGCTCACCAGTTAATCCTGCAATTTATTACAGGGCCCACAAAACTGTGAAAAGATGCTAGTTATCTGGGTGTAAAAAACCTCTTGAAATCTTTGTGAGAGACTCCTCGCCTTAAAAATACATGCATTTCCATGCCATTCTTTTCTCTAAAACAATAGCAATAATTTCAAGAGATTTAACTTTCTGTGAAAAGAAAGATTAAATTAGTCTCAGTATTTACAGCCCATAACTCAGGCAGTAACAAAACAGACACATGGCCTTGCTAGGATTGACAGGTGTCCAGGCATTCTGGACAGGCCAAGAAATCCACGTGCCCAGAGATGCTTGTTGTCATTCCCAGTAATGAGTTACACAGTTTTTATGAAGTACTGGAGACTTGCCATGTTGAATATGTAAAAACTGAAGAGGTGTCTTTTCTCAAAGTTTGTATTTGCATATTTTCAGACTTAGGTAAATGTGTATGCCAGTGAGTATGTGCATGGATTTGAGATCACCGTCTGCAGCAGGAAACTGAGAGGTTGCTGGATTGGAAAATACACATTTCTTTGTCCTCTTTCCAGCTTTTCACATTGTTCTTCCTCTAATAGCCTCCCTCCAACAAAATTCTGACAGAAGATTTTCCAAATATTTCAGTCCAAAATATCTTCACAGCAATATTTTGCACGGCTCTAGCCAAAATGCACATTTCCCAATGAAACTTTACACCTTGAAATCCCTGGCCAGTCATCTAAGCATGAAGGAGTTAACTCCAGACCCATTTCTGTTTCTTAATTCCATTTCAGAGAAAATGTTAATCCTTTAATTATATAGCATGTTCAACTGACAAAATTACTTTCCTATTGTTGAAAAGCTCCTTGTTATACCAAAGGCTTTTGATAAAATGTGGCCACGGGGAAATATGATAGATTTGCTATTGAGATTATTTTTTATATAAAAATTCAAGAGAACATGCAATCCTCTTTAAAGTGATTATTAGGTAGCCACAGTGGTTTCCCACAATGCCAAGCTAACTTCCTCTTTTCCTGGAACTGTAAGGCCTCATGGTAAGCAAGCTCTGCTCTCAGAGCTACAATGGGGAATTTTCAATTACACGCAAGGAATTTAGCTTTTTGTCCCTTTCACATCTCTTAGGAAATTATGTCCTCCCTCCTGATAGTAAGATTATAGGGGGCTTCCGTCAGAGGAACGAGTCTCTCCGAGGATGGACAGCAGGGAAGCACATGGCAGACAGCCCTGCATGCAACATGCTGAAATCCTGACTTCGTAACAGCAGGTCTAAGACAACGGTGGTCAGTGGTAGAAATCAGATCACATGCTACACTAAGCAATGGTGAAAATTTCCTGTTAACACTCCAGGGTTTCAGGAATTGGGCGTTTTGTCATTCATTACAAAGAGCTACAGATGGGAACAACTGGTGACGTGAAATACTGTCTCCAGCAGAAACTAAAGTTACCTGCCCATCATTTCTTAATCCTGTATGCCAGGTAATCAGATCAGACCTCTCCTATCCTAAGATCTTGTTTGGCAATGTTGTCCAACCATTTGAGCTTCATTATCCCCCTAAAGCTAAGACCCAAGGTTTAGGTGGAACAGCACAAAAAGGTAAAGCACAAGAAATATTTCTTTGCAACGGGTCAGTTTTGTGAAAAGTAATGATGACTTCCCTACTGTGCATGAACAGATACTCAGTTTCCAGTCTACTAGCTCTCATAGTGTGTTCTAACTGGTGGAAAACTGATTAAAAATTAGCACTGGGTTAAGCTCCTACTGTCTGATCTTATTACATAGGGTTGATTGTGTTTCACTCTAATAAGCTAAGAGGTTAAGACATTAATCTACTGTAAACGAAATGCTTCTATGAAATGTGATAGAAGAGATGATAAAGAACTTGCTTTACTGCACTACAGCTGACTTGTATCGCACACTGTGCTTGTTAATGATGACTAAGTGCAGACCATGTTATCTGTGTTTTAAAATTGCTATTCATGCTCTTGGAGTTTTCCTTCAACATTTAGGGACTTATCCCTGAGAACAGAAAAAATGTAATTAAAAAAATAATACAACTTGCAACATTTTTATGTTATTTACTAGCTTATGACCTGTCAGAGCTACACATCTTGACCAATGACAGCAACGGAGAGCGACTGAAGGTGACAGGACAGAGTGAGCTGCATGTTGTTTGGGGTTTGGTTTCTGGCAGCGCGGATGTCTGATCACTACTAAGTTATATATCAGACCTGGTAATGCATTAGGTCTGGGTTCATTAGTTACACATAGATGTGCACAGGAAAACACAAGCATTGCTTTCCCCTCTGACTCAAAACCAGTACCTTTTATTTCAGGCTTTTTGGAATGAATAGGTGATTGCCTCATGAGTAAAGAGCGGAGGTAAACTGAGCAGGATCATTAGCATTCAGTTCTTTGCAGACTTCAGAACAACTTAAAAACCGGTGTTAGATCATCTAGATGTTGCCAGTGGTGCTGGGAGGCCGATACAATGCTGGCAAAGCTCTTTGAGCTCTTTGGATTGACAATCTGCAAGTGTGTAATACTACTATTGAACCCATCTGAAACAATTTTAATAACTATAAATCTCTGTAATATCACTTTGAATAACAATCATAGGATTTAAATGACAGATTAAATGAAAAATAACATCATTTTCCAACTAAATAGAACAAGTAGCATTTACTGGTTTTAAGTTTCTGGTAATGGTTTACTCATCAGGAAGATTTTCTGTTACTGATACATAGCTCATCTAAGCAACCTGTGCTACCATTCAAAAATCCAGTTCTTTCATCCTTGTAAATGATGCTGCTAGAGGTATATCGGACACCTTGAATAAGGTCACAGAAAAACTAGAAATTAGAATAATGCTTCTTGTTCTTAAAAACAAGAATTGCCCAAGTGGATGTTAACTATGGTCCCAAGAAGTGGTCCAAAAACATGTCTCCAGATGTTACAGCAGTACCTTGCATAACTTGGTCCACACCAAATATCCAGAGCAAGAGCCGCAGCCCTTCTGAGGTCCTCTTCATCATGCTTTGGGGAGAAGAGTGAACTTAAAGATGATGCCCAAAGGGACCTTTTCTGCAGAAAAATAAAGCAGATAAAGCGGAGTTCCTCAGCAGCGCATATCTTTCCATCATCTGCTTGCTATTTCCTGCAACGGCAGGGATTTGTTGGAGGAGAACTGAGTCCAGGTTGAGACCACGTGCAGAGTGGGCAGGGAAGAGACCTGTCCTAGGGAGGAGACTTTGCTAGCAGATGCAGAACAGAGGATGGAGAAGGGCCCAACGTTAGCAAAGGGTTTGTGTCAGCCCCTGCCCAGGTGAGGGCTAGTAGGGGTATAAAGGCAGCCTTGTTCTGCCTTCTAGTCACAGCAACCAGACAAGAGCACATCAGTGCACACTCAGTACAGCCGCTTATGCATTTCGACACTTTCCAACTAATGGTCAGGTCCATTTGAAGGACGTGTTCTGTTGCTCGTCAGTAACATGCATTGGGATAAAGAGAAGTAAAGAGCTCACAGCCAGGGGAAAAAATCCAGTCTTTTGACTTGTGCCTTAAAATCAAACCCACTAAAGTGCATACCAACATTTTTTTACCATGCCAGTGGAGCAGGCACGCAGATTCCCACTGTTTTGTGTGGTACTCATTATGTCTGCCTGCTACAGCCTGATTTTATTGCTTTGAAAACATGTAAACCTCTTCTTGCTACATAGATAAGCAAACCCTGGACGGTATTACCCAGGGTGAAGGGAAGGGAATGGCTTAGTGGCTAACCGTAGCACGAAACCCAAAGCCTGTGGTACAGAGCAAACAAGCTCCGTGGTCGGGGCCCATCAGTCAGATTGCTGGTGGACAAACAACCCTTAAAATGTAATCCCTGTCTCAGAATAACCCTCACTTAAACTCTTACAAGTTCATAAACTCCCGTGGCTGGGGAGCTGCAGTGAGCAGAGCAGCCGGCAGCATTTGCAGTGTCGATATCCCGGTAGTGGAGCATGCGCTTCCTGACACTCTACAGGAATCCCAGCAGGTTCCCAATGGCAGGAATATCCTTGCTGCCGCAATTTCTGCTCTGAATTCACCCACACTATGTCTTCCCTGCAAAGGGCACTTTGGCAGCCAGTGCAAAGAGCAGCCGCTTCTGCCACGGCCAGCCCCAGGCTCCCTGCGGACGGTACGTGAACTGCCCCACAGAAGCTTTCCAGGCACCAAAGAATTTCTGACCTCGACAGCAGTGCCAGGAAATAGACCCTAATCCCAGGCAATTAAGTTTACAAGAAATACAGCGCCCATGGGGGAACATTTAAGTGCAGCCAGCAAGGTTTGTGTGGAGATTCATTCATGCTCCTCACCGCCCTGGCCCCCAAGAAGTCTGCAATGCATAATGAGCTGTATAACTTCTAAATCTGGATGCCAGGTTGAACGCACCTGCTCTTCTCCTGTGCACCACCAGACTAAATCGGCTGTTCACAACAAAGAAGAAAAACAGGACTGGTTTCACAAGGCTTCTGGGGAAGAACCCAAGCTCATGGTTCATGTTCTGCAAGAGTGATGCAAGAAGCCAGATAGAGGAGCTGGAGGGTAGATTTCCCATTAGTTAACAGGGCCATTAGCTCCAGGGCCTCCACAATGCTGCTCTGACATGCACCCAGATCTACATGCAAATCCACCATGGTGGAAGATGTGTCAGGGCCTCCTCCCTTCCTCCTAACTGGTGGTGACAAGAAGAATTTAAATCCATCCATCACTGCTTGCAGAAAGCAGAGCCCTGCAGACAGGGTGTGCTCATCTGCAATTATAATGGCCAGCTGTAATTCATTGCTGCATGTAATTAAAATGCCAGCTGTGTCCTGGCATGTCAAGTGCATGGGCGTTTCAGACAAGATAACCAGGTGGCAGCTGGCACTGATGCTGCCAACCAGAGTGGGAAAGGGCTGATGCTGGCCCATGTGAGCTGCAACAGGATACAACCAGAGGCCTGAAAGAGAGTGAAGGGACTTGGGAAGGCAGTGGGGATATGGAAACTGGGTGTAAGCATTTTGGCAAGCCAGTGGGCTAGCTGGGGAAAGGGCTGGGACTGAGTCAGGGGCTGGACCAGGGTGAGATGTGTGTGAGCAGAGGGGAACAGAGCAGAAAACTAAATCACAGACTGGGTGATGGAAAGCCCCTCTCAAGGAGCCTCCTTTCCGCAGCAGCAGGTCCCACTGGCCCCTCCAGCCTCCAGGAGACTGGGGAGCTGCAGCATCTGCCACAGCCTCCTCTGCTGGGAAACCTGCCAGGGAGAGGGTGAGAGGGAATAAGGACAGCGTGAAGCCATGGGGAGACCTGCAGCTGCAGAGGCAGAGGCTGTGCACGCTTGCTTCAGAGCCGGGAGAATTACCCCATGTCTTTTTGTCCCACCATTCCTCTTCTTTCAGCTGGATTTCATCTTCCTCCAGCGTGGGGTCCACACGGGGGAGAAGATAACCTGGCACTGCTATCAGTTACTTCATTAGCAAAATTGACGGTGGTCTTTGAGAACTTAGGAGCGTAGGCCTGTTAACTAGAGGGAGTTTTTCAGCTTCCTAACAGACCTCCGTGGTCTGCTGTTACAAATGGCCCCAAACAGCGGATTTCTTAACGCTCAAAGTATATGCTATTTGGAGAAGTTTTGAAGCAGAAGATGAAGCTAGTTTTGATCTAGTCTTAAGTAACACATAGGAGCTAATTCAACTAAGAGGAGGACTCATACCAGTGACTAGCAGTAGCTGTTATAATTACATTTGACACTCAGTAAAGGACTCTGAAAGGAGCAATATTTTGTAAAGGGGAGACTTCACTAAAAGGTCGAGGTTAGTTACAAAGTCCCAATAGCTCAAAGGGAGTAAAACCCCAAAAAGTAGTTTAGATATGAAAGATAACTACTGAGATTCAGTAAAAGCGTGCACCACCAAATTACAGAGGCAGCCAGAGAGGCAAGAGACTTATCAATGTAACTAGATAGCAGCAGGGTTCTTTGAGGAAAAGAGAAAGTCTTCAGAATTTACAAATTCGACACAGATGAAGTCAATAAACAAGAACATAAATTAGAGTGGGATCTAGGAGAGAAAAGGATTAAGCTGGATTTTGCATGGCAAACAGTGTAAGGCTTAAAAACAAGCACTGCTAGGCCGCTTAGGTGTACCTGAATCAGTGAACCTGTGAAAGAAATGAGAAAGGTCTGATGACTAGCCAGGCTATAAAGGGTAATTAAGGGAGATGGAGATACTGAAGCTGTGCAATTTCTTTGCATCAATCTTCACTGCTAAAGATATTGGCACAGCTCTTAGCTAGTAATAACAATGAAATATCTGCAAAGATGGAGGTGTCAGAAGAAAACACATGGAAATAAATTTATCATCTGAACAGTTCTTGATGACATACATCTGAGGTTTATGATGGAGATCAGGTATAAAGTAGTCAAATAGGTAACAAAAATAGTAGTTACTGTCCAATAGATTGGAGAGTACATAATGTATCTGTATTTAGGCTACAAATAATAAAGTATCTCAATCCTAGTCATAAACATTTGCATTATATCACTGCTAGGAAAGTTAGAGATGGTTTGCCTCTTTCTCTGTGCATGTAGAACCCTGAGTCTGGATTTCTTCTCAGTGCAAGCATAATTCTGATTTATGAGCATGATGTGATGACTTTAGAGAGGCAGGCCTTCCCAGAAGAGAGAAGGACCTTCCCCAGGCTGAGCGTTCCTAGACCCCGTCACCCTCTCTGGTACATCAATGGAGGCTCAACTTTTGAGTTTCCTCTTCCTGCTACTGAAAGAAAACAAAGTGCATTTTACCTTAAAATTGTCAGAGAGATACAACTTGTTAAAGAGTGTCTTCTACAGCTTTGGATTTCATTATTTTTGTATTACACTTTTTGCCCCTCTCACCACTGTCAGTTTTTCTCTAAGTCCTAGGGGTATTATTTATTATTTATTTCATGTTTTATTTTCAATTTTTTTTATCACTTCATCTCAATTTTCCTCTTTCTTCTTTTCTTTCTTCCCCCTGCCAGCCTGGGCAAAACACAATATGACCTAAAGTGTAGGGAGGTCTATGTTTATTTGTATATGCCAGAGATTATATATTTAAACCCAAGAATATCAACACAATCATGCCTATCCTGGAATAGTGTGCTACAGAACAGTTCTAAGATTAATAAAACTCTCAGGCAGATAAGTGTATCATAACAGATTTCAGTTTTCTGTCTGTCTATACAGCAATATTGCTCTAAATTTTTGTTTCTTTCACATGTCACATTTGAGGTTTTAAATCCAAAGTAAATTCTTTTTTCTTTGTGAAAGAAAAAGATGGAGACTTCCTTTTCCATAGGGCTAAGGAAGTGTTTAATGAAAACAATTTTCAAACCTAAAACACAGCAACTTGGTCCACTGCAACTGAATTCTACTCTTTTTGCATCTACAGTCAACTGATAGCATATTTTCTTTCTTCTTTTGCAGACCTATAGTCTATCCAGTATTGATAGATGACAATCTCAGATGTGAAATTCCTCTCTTTGGGAGTGAGTCTCACCCAAATCCCCTAGCTCACTTTTTGACGGTATTAAATCAAAGTTCCATTGGAGCAGGAAATGTTTCCATAACTGAGACATGTCTTTTTTCCTCTTTGCAAAATCTGGTATAGTAATGAACAGGTAATTGACAAAACGTCCCACTCTCACTATCCTTCCCTGAAGTCATAAAGTGCTCCAGCACGAACATCACTCCGGCAGTGTTCTGTGGTGTCACGCTCACCCTTCTTTGCCCTCTGCCCACCTTGTCTGTCAGGCCGCATGCACGGCCCAGTACTGCTGTCATTCAAAACAAATCCTCCTGGACCAGTGTCCCTAAGTGGTTTGGAGCCGATTTTCATTTACGCTACAGCTCAGTGCAAGCCAGAAGCAACACACTTTTGTGCAAACAGTAACTCAGTTGTATAGATACAAGGTATGCTAATATGCTTCTCTTTGCGGGCCTTGAGTGTCCTGCGGGAGGCTCTCAGCTGGGCAGTAGCCAGCAACGGCAGCAGCCATGGCCATCGGATGCAGGCAGGGAGGCAGCAGTGGAAGTGGGTTGAAGAGCTTCCCCCTCTTCCTCCACTTCGAGTGCAACCAGCAATGGGGGCCGGGGCACAATTTAATCTTTCTAGCGCATAGCAGGGCTTGCTCTATGTTTCCCTGTTTCTGAGGAGCGATCCTTCTCTGGTAGCCTGCATTGAAACCCGTGACTTGGTTCTGTGGGCTTTAGGGGGATTTGTCATCACACCCACATAAAATCCAAAAATGTCAGAGGAACAAAAGGACACAAACAGCAAGAGCGTTCCCATGCCTCCATTCCAAGCATGCAGTTCCCATTCACAGCTCTGGATCTGAAAGCTCCCTGGCAAACATCCTTTTCACATTTTACACCCACTGATTATGGGTGTGGGCGTGTGTGTGTGTGTTACTGCTAATACCCAGCGAGAGCCCATTTTTGTTGGATGAGAGAAGCCTGCTGAACTGATATTTTGGAAGCCATCATGTGATGTTAGCCAAACGCTAACATTATTTTTCTTCACCCACATACTGCTGGGAGACAGAAAATGAGGCAGCTGCCTGCTGCTGCTGTAACGTGGCCAGGCTGGCACCGCAGCACTCGCAGGCTGCCATCGGCTCCAACCGGCTCACAGGTAGCAACAAGCACATGTAATTCACATTTATGTCTCAAGAACAAATTGAGCCCAGCAGTTTTGAGGCTTTCAACAAAATTCCCTTTCAGCCCTTGGTTTGTTTGCTGAATAAGAAATATATTCGAAGAAAGAGCATCAACTGAGCATGAAATCTGTGAGAGACACCAAGACCCTTGTGTGTATGTATTTCAGGGTAAAAGCTTTTCATCAAAATTGAAATATCACCAAATTATTCCAGTGTGATGACCTCTCTCTTTACCAACGCAATTTTTAATGTATTTTCCTTTTATACTTTTAGTTCAGCCAGGTATGTTTTGGGTTGTCAAGGTTACATGGCATTTAGCGTCCTTGACGCAATAATGTTTCCGAAGTGAGTGATTTACTAGGAGCATCTAGAGATTCCAGCTATTGTTTCCTCTTCTTACCTAACAAAATGTTTGAATAACAAACAAACTAAGCCATTTTCCCCACAATTGCTGATGCATGTGGCTCACCTGGTGTTTGTATTCCTGACATGATTCTATTGTTGTGTCGCTTCTGGACAGGATATTTTCAGAAATTAGACAACAGGAAGCAATTTAGCGAGGTTTCTCCCAAGAGCTCAAAGATTGGAACACAGCTTTTTAATGGCTTTAAAAAGAGAATTTCTACATATCAATCATGCTGACATTTCTTTCTAGCAGAGAGTTTTAATAGTCCATAAGGTTCCAATTTGCTGTTATTTCTTTTTTTTAAATACTTCTTTAGAAAACAAACTTAGTTAATTTGGAAATAGTTGTGGGTAGTACTACACAACATTTCCAAGAGAACATCTTACCTAAGAAAACCAACTGAAAATGTGAACAGAAGAAGAAATTATTTCAATCTTCAGCTCCTTAGTAGCACATTTTGGAAAGCAGAAAATCATAAGACCCAACTGCTGTCACTAATAAATAGGCTATGAAACAGCTGGACAGCATATTTTGGGACAGATTTTCCTGCATACTTTTGCAGCCATGGGCCAAGCTCTGAGCAGACACAGCCAACCAGAGCCCCCACTAATATAAATCAGCCTGGTTCCAGTCAAATTACCAGAGCTGTCCCATGACACTTGATAAGAGATTGGGTACCTCATAAACATGTATTTCAAGTGTGAGATTATTGTGCACTCTGAGTTCTGAAGGACAGGGAAGAACGAACACTTGGGGGGAAAAAAATAAATTATTGTAGAATAGAATAGAAACATTTAAGAGTCCTTCTTTCAGGTTGGACTTCCACATTTCGCATCTGTCCCATGCAACTGCAGTGGAGACGGCTGTGTCGGTGCTCCTTCCTTAGAAACCTTCTGGGGCCACTTTGCTGCCTTTGCATGATGGATTATAAGAAAGGGGCTAGCTGTTCCCTGCAGCACTGTCCTGTAGTTACAGCAACTTAACTCCACTGACTTTCAAAGAGCTGTATCAGGTTTACACAGGTCTAGAGTCGAAGGGAGGGAAAGATTCAAAGAATGGCTTACTTTATGTAAATTAAGCCATTTCTGTACCAAAGAACTGCTCTGGGGCAAAGTGCCAACAAACGTTATTGAATTTAACTTCACAAAGAGGCGCATAGCACATGCAGGTTGGGAGCAGGAGGGAAGCAAAGCTGATCCTGGGACACATGCACACAGACCTGAACCTGAGGACTGTGTTTCCTTCCTGCTGGTTGCAGCCAGGAGCTGAAGGAGCAGAGTGGCCTGCCAGATTTGTTTCCAGGGATTTAGAAATCAAGGTGAAACCTAGCAACCATTTTTCTTAGTCTAAATGCCAAATACTTTTTCATTGTTTTCCTTCAGGAAAATCAGTTTTTAAGCCATTTTTACATTTCCATTAAGATATTGATCTATCATATTCTCTAGCCCTTGGAAAAGCTTCCGTTGGCTCGGCTAAGGGTTGGATCATGCCTTTATCAATGCATCAGTGAGAAAAAATTGAGCGGAAAAAAAAAGCAGAGGCAGAGACAGGAAATAATTACAAGTTTTGTTGAGTTTTCCCTTGCAGCTTTGAATTTAAAAAATAATCTTCAAGAGAAGATTTTTTTTCCCTTTTTAAAGCTAGGATTTGGCACAGGCTCAGAGAAGGGAGAATTGGGGGATGGCAATCGCAATGCTGATGCCAGGGGTCCCATGAATGTGGTGTTACACTTCAAAATCCTTCTCCAGCTGACAGGACAACAAGGCACGCTCTTGTATTTCTTGTTTGGGTGACCACTGGTAAAAATGGAATGTTGTAACTGGAAAGTGATGCATAGGGTCATAGAATCATACAATTATTTAGGCTAGAAAAGACCCTTAAGATCATCGAGGTCAACCTCAAATCTAATACTGCCAAGTCCACCACTAAACCATGTCCCTAGGCACCACATCTACACACCTTTTGAATACCTCCAGGGATGGTGACTCAACCACTTCTCTGGGCAGCCTGTTCCAGTACTAGATAACCCTTTCAGTGAAGAATTTTTTCCTAATATCCAATTTAAAGGTCCCCTAGTGCAACTTGAGGCCATACGTATATGTATATACATGAATTACACAGTGACAAATGAAAACTAGTAATGGTAGAGGACTGGAAGATGTTATTCGCCTAACTGCACTACCCCTACACCCCTCACATGTTTAGCGGGGCACATTCTCCCTTGATAACAAGTTCAGTAGAAGTTTGAGTACCTGTTTTCTTCTCCCAGCACAGGTGAAATATATGACTGCATGTATCCTTTATCTCAGATTTCAGAGCAATGGGATACTCCAGGGCAAGTTAGATGCTTGATCTTCCCATCCTTTGGACAACAGTGTCACCTCTGGAGCAGTGTGGGTCATCTAACTGGAGCACCTTGATATAAACATAGCATGAGCCTTTAGATGGAGGTGAATACCACATCCAGCCTTAACAAGGGAAAGATGAAAGGCAATCATGTGGACCTCAGGCTCAGAGAAACTATAGCAACTCACTGGTTTACAACATTTGTATTTATGGGATGAACAGAAGGCCTGAGTGTCTGTGTGTGATTTACTGGTTACTGACCTGTTAAATATCTGTTTGCCAGGATATGTAGCCATTGTGATCTTCACAAAATGGAAGTGCTCAGGTTCTAAAAGCTGAAAAATAATCACCTTTGTACTATTTATAGTGCAAGGAATGCCATAGTTTCTAAATCCACTTAACCACCTAAGTAATATTATTTAACTTGAGAATCCAATTCATTTTCCACTTTAATAGGTACATGCAGTGAAAATTTGAGACATAACAGCAGGCATTGCATTTGTAGCTAATTAAGGAAAACTGGATTGAGCCCAGATGTAGATTATGCAAAGTGATTACTGGTGTTCTTTAGAAGCTGATAATTTTGAAAGCATTTCCTTGTGTTTGTTCACTTTTTCCAGTAAACCAAGATTTAAAAGTTTCTGAAGGGAGGAAAATAGGTTTCTACAAAGTAAAACTGCCAATGGCAATTATTTCCATCATTTCATATTGACATGTATGGTAGTTAACTTTTGGGTCACAGCCATTCTTTCAATCAAAACTTGCTGTTTAGTTGTAATCCAAAGTAAGCACTGCAAATACTTTTCAATCATGGAGCGACAGTAAATGTGGAGCTCCACACAATAATTCTCACTAGAAAAATCTGTGAAACAGTGATATTTCATTTCTGTTTTGGGGAAGAATAGGCAACATAATAAGCACTAATTGGTAAAGGTAAGATTGCACTATGTTTAATTCCACCAAGCTGCCAAGTGAAAAATAGGCAACATAATAAGCACTAATTGTTAAAGGTAAGATTGCACTGCGTTTAATTCCACCAAGCTGCTAAAGTGAATGAAGCTATTTGTCGAGCAAGAAGCCAGTCAACCTGAGGAAAGGAGACAGAATCAGGCTTCCTAGAAGCAAGAGAAAGCCAGTGTTATGCCAGAACCCTTGATACAGCATCAAGAAATACAAAAGATATGTTGCACAAATAAGGAACAACATACTTTTAAGTCTTTTTTTTGAAAGAAAATTTATTTTAAGATTTCTTGATAGGTTATCAAATTGCCATCAGAATATTGGGGTGGAAACTGCCCAAAAAATTTAAGCAATTTGGAAAGGTATTTATGCTGATTTTGTGGTGGGAAACTTGCCTGTGTGCTTGATTATACAAAGCTGAGAAGTGGTTTGGCAGTATCCATAGCAGCTTCTGATTTCTCTCTTTTTCTCTCTCTCTTTTTTTAAGGTCTACTGATCTTATTGTTAAATACTAGCAATTCAGCGTAGCTAAGCCTTAGAATTAAGTAAGAAACTTTCCAAACAGAAATATTGCCATTCTGAAATGCAATCATTACAAATTAATATGATTTTTAAAAA
Source organism: Ardeotis arabs (assembly GCA_011801015.1). NCBI lineage: Eukaryota > Metazoa > Chordata > Aves > Otidiformes > Otididae > Ardeotis > Ardeotis arabs. Next base: position 109,096 of record JAAGAY010015946.1, on the reverse strand, counting down.
CAATATGCCCCTCCTGGGTTTTTGTAATCACTTGTTGAATTACTCGTCTAGTTGTTATAATTATGTTGACAAATATTGCAGCATAAGGATAAAATAAATTTTGGTGGTGAAACAGATGGAGTTTTCCATTTCCATTCTGCCATGGTCACTGAATTGGACTCTTTTAGATTTTCTGTTTCTGCTCCTAAAGACATGTAAGATTATTACTGTCCTATGAACAAAAGGGAGTTTCCACACCCTGCAGCTTTCTCAGGCTACTGTCCCTGGTAGCAGAGCCCAGATAGGCATTTGCAATTTTCATTCCCACCAGTCACCTCCACCTCATAAAAGCCTCAGGACACCCCTGCAGCACTGTGTATCCATGTCCGTGTTCTATCTGTAATCTCCTGCCTAGAGATAGCCTAACAAGATGTGCACCCGCAGAACCAGCCTCCTGTGCCAGGGCAGTGTGAAGACAAGCAAGGGGTGGGAGTGGACTTTAATGAGGCGGTAGATGCTCCTTCACAACTTGTTGCAGTGAGGACACCGTTGCCCAAGCAGCTTGTGCCTGAAAGAGTTTGCATCCAAGGAAAGGGGTTAGAAGTGGATGCAGACAGACTGTGAGTGCACAGCAGCAATAAGAGCTTCTTGGGGGTACCAGGGAAAAGGATCATGTTAAAAGAAAACAAGGCTGTTTTGAGGGCATTTCCCACAAGTTATTTTTGAATGAGAGAACAGCATCATGACAGAAACCACAAAGGCACTTGTTTGTCACTTAGGGAAGTGGTGAAAACCCAGTCATCTGGGAGATTTTCAGACAGTTCTGGACAAGACAAATGTGTGGTTGGACTGGATCTTCAGAAGCAGGTTGGTGGATGATGGTGTCTTCTTCCTTTAGTATTTCTATTAAGGGGAACAACAGCAAGCGTGAATCACAAAAGCTGCACACTGTAAAGGGACTTTATCATGTCGTCTAAAGTCAAAACACAGACATCTGAAAAAAGGAAAAAAAAAAAGAAGTACTGACAGGGTAATAAATAATTATCACACACAGAACTGACCTATGCTTAATCAAAGTGAGTGTGGATGGAAGAACAGAAGCTGTAATGAGCTGTATTTCATCTGTGAGCGTAACCATTGCCCTTACTGTGCTGAACTGCACATACGAAATCTCATTAGAGAAAACAGGGAAACTATATTCAGTATTCATTACTCTGATACGGAGCTCTTACCTTACACAGAGACATATGCTGTTTTTCCATGTACTCAGAAACCATCGGCTCTGTTCTTTGCTTAAATTTTGGCCTCAGAAAAAAAAAAAAACAAACCAGCTTTTATTTCCTCAGTTAAATATTCCCGAATATAACAATATATATGGGAGAATGTATTGGTATCTATGTGTATGAGATCAATAAATAAACCTGTCTAAAAAGGTAATATTCCATTCTAGTCATATTATTAAAACCCTGATTATAAGTTTTCTAGCCTATTTCCATTGCTTGCAGTGACAGAAATTTTAAAAGCAATTAGCAGCAGAGAAATTTAAAGGTAAGGTTGATTTTAAAACCTTTTGGTTTCAATAACTTACAGTAGCATTAGGAGCTCAGCTAAAGATGTTTCTAGGAATACACAAAAAAAAAAAAAAATCTGCTCTGATATCTATCCTTACAATACCAGAATAAAGCTCATAATTTTTACTTTAATAGCATCTCTATAGACTGAAGTTGCAGCATCAGCAAGTGACTGTTTCCTACATACAGCTCTTTAAAAAGTGTGTACCTTGACACTAATTTCCAGTGTGTTATTGCAGGACAGTGAGGCAAATATTCTTAACTGGAGTTAGCTTTTTCAAAGATTTCTGTGTGCATGGCTTCATCACGGGTGCTAAGTATTTCTTCACAGTCTTTAATTTCCTTTGTCAGAGAGCTCTCTGTAAGTAAAATAAAGCTTTATTTTTCTGAGTGGCTGCAATGGTATCCACATAAATCCTACAAAATGCAATGCAGTGGTGGATACAGTCCTGAAGTATTTGGAGTCGCCTAACCCTTATTCTCAGGCTTGTGCTGGGAGTACAGGAAAAGGCGTAGCAAGGTGCCCTTGGAGGAGTGTGCTGGAGCTCTTCAGATTCTCTTGCACTGGATGTAAGCCACATGTTTTTCACACAACCCTTCTTGACTACAGTCCTCTACATCAGAAGACCCACCAATGCTGCACTTGTTTTCACAGCCCCGAAGTTCCAGCTGATGGCCCTACCCCTGTCCCACCGGCTGGGCACCACAGCTTTGCCATCCCCTCCACCTACCACCCATCCACAGCAAGTCCCTCTCAAAGCATCAGCAAGATCAGGACCCTAGACTTCTTCTCAGACCTTGCCAAACTGCAAATTTTGGATGGTTTCAACTTGAAACCAGGAATCTGACCAGATTTGCTTGAAAATGGGCCCAGTTTCATTCAAACAGCGTTACAAACTTCAACAAACAGAGTCTGGGTTTTGACTTTCTTGTGAAACTTGAAACCACATGTGTTCCACATGGTTTAGGTTTTTGTTGTGAATATCTTACACAGCTCTATGGGAATAGCCTTTTCTTGTGGGCTTTTAGCATTTCCTATCCCAGCCAGAACCATAAAAAGCAAAGGCTGGAAAATATGAAAACTACAATTATGTGGAAAAAAGGGGGGACTTAACTTTTTAAACCTCAGACAACGTTTGTGTTCATTTAGAGTGGGGAGCGAAGTTTTGAATTAACTCATGTTTTATTTTAACTGTTAGCCTTAATTAGGTGCACTCAGGAGAAATCACTTCCCCTCTAATATAAAATCATGGAGCTTGCGACACATGGAAATTATAAACACTTTGGAGTGACTTGAGAGATGGGTGTTGGCTTTGCAGCAGCAGAAGAGCAAATATTTACAGTACATTAGGCTTTGCTTCACTTCTAAATTATTATCTTCCCCTTTGGAATAATCTATTTTCCAAAGACAGATTGCTACTAATGCTAGTGCCCTCCTCATCCATTTTGTTGCAGGCAATTATTTTTCCTTCATTTCTATATTGAAATGTCTTGCTCTAGCTCTCCACAGAACCAAATGAAAACTGAGGAAATCCTTAATCTGATCTCTCTTCTATTCCTGAATCACACTGTGGCCTCTGGCAAATTATTATGCTTCTCTGAGCTTCAGTCTTCTTTTTTTTTTTCAAAATAAAAATACCAATACTTAACTTCCCAACTGAGGTGTTAATTAATTCATATCCATAAGAGGACTTTAAAATAGAAAGTGATATATAATGTTAATTATAATTGCATATTCCAAAAGCTCAAAGAAGCTGTTACTTTACAGATTACTTAAATTGGTGCTAAAATATTCTCATCTTTGGTCTCGTGGGGCTCAGTTATGGGAAGTTAAATACAACGAAAGCCACGCTATGACATAAAGGGGAAGAAATAATTACATATGCCATTTTTATTCCCCTGATACAACTTCTGCAGTGCATGATGTGATATTAGGTTTTGCAGTAAAAGTACAGCAACCTGGCTTTGCACTTACAATAGCTATAGCCATCTGTGTACGTGTAAAACCTTTGCTGGCAGGTTTCCATGTGCGGTTCATGCCTTCCTTCGCCTGTGCAATTTGAAGCTGTCAAAAACTAATTAAATAATTATGTGGTTGTTACTGCAGCTGTGTGTATTCTTCATTACGTTATAAGGCTGCGGTTTGAGGCACTCTCCTGCTCTAGGTTTCAAAATATTAGTAATGGAAGGTGTGTTGTCGGTGCATGTTCAGCTGCTGCCAGAAAAAGCAGAGAGGGAAGGGAACCGTCTTTAATGTCAGTCTATCACTGCACTTTATACTCTATATTCCCTGTATACAGCACAGAGGTGAAAGTACGAATTGACTTCTTGCAGGCGTCTCAGGCTCAGCAGAATTCCACATGGCTATCCTGAGTACAGGACAGAGAAAAGTCCCAGCAGTACCTCCCCAGAGGATGCGTCTCTGAAGCATGTACATGGCTTTGAATTGCCTCTCAGCCTGGGGAGGTGACTTGGAGAGTGACAGCAGAAGGAGAGGAGCAAGGCTATGGAGAAGACCAGGAAGGGGACTACTCTTGGTGCTGCTCTTGACTCACTCCCTGACCCCAAGGAAATCACTCCCTGGACCCACCTGCCCTATCAGTAAATTATGGATAACACTGTGTTACCTCCTCCAAGAACACCCATTTGGTGGGTTTGTTAACGATAATGATTCAACTTGATCTTAAACTGAGGGTGCTGCCCAGGTGCAGCACAGCATTACAGTATTCTGTCATTGGCAATGATGCCAAATTACCACATCACCACTCACGAGCATTAGATTTTTAGTTGAAGAACACAAAGTTGTCACTGCAGTAAAATAATCCCTAGATCTCTAGTAATTCCCTCAGAAAAACATAGCTATTATTTACATTGACTAAAATAGCATAAATGGGCACCAGGAGTCAGCCCTATGGGCATAACCTTGCCTCATGTCTCCTGATCACAGTGTAAGATAGAGAGAAGGGTAGCAGTCCCAAAGGAGAAGACATCTGAGATCTCTTCTCCGAGGAAGACGTTTCTCAGGACTACCTAATGAGGCCACTGAGGCAGCCTAAATCCAGGTAGCGCTGCGCTTTCCAGACCAAACCAAACCAGCCCATATCAAAAATGTTTTTCACTGCTGCAGAAGAGATGCCCTGGTTCCACATGCAGGGTACACTTTAGAGAGCACAGCTGTTGGAAAAACAGGGAATTACTGCAGCAGCAAAGCTGCATAACACAGAATGTCTCCAATTTATTATATTTATGGAGCAATTTTATTTTTAATAATGTTTTCCTATAATTTATGTAACTGTCTCATCACATTGGCAGTTGTCTGCTTGGCTAAATGTTCAAAAATACTAATAAAGGGGAAATTCCAGATGCTAATTTTCTTTAATATTTTTCTTGTATGCACTCACAATATAATAGATGAGTGCAGATGCATTCCTTCTAACATCTTCATATGATTTATGACTGTCGGTCTAGATGCCACGCAGCCTTTCCCAGTGCACTAGGCAGCCATGACAAAGTTGTTTAAAATCACCTGTTACCTAAAGCAGCCTTTTTCGTGAGAACCTTTCTCAGACTTTCCCTCAGAAAGCTTATAGGTGAGTCGTCGTAAAATTCCTGAAAACTAAAACTAAAAGAAAATAAGCGACTTTTCTGAAAACCCAAGCTGGAAGGTAACGATCCTTGGAGTTCGCGGGGGTTTCCAGAAAGCAACGCGTGTCTTTGGGTCCCTCTTGTGGTACGGCAGCAGCAAGCTGCCATCATCAACCGACCCTCGCAGGATCCCAAATACAGCAACACGCGGGGAGGCACGCGTGTTCCTGGGGACGCAGCCAGATCCGGCACAGACAAAGGTAGATCAAAGATGAAGGTAGTCTGCGTGAGAGCTGGTCCAAGCCCGTTTCTCATTATTACTACAGCTATTGAAACTCCAGGGAAATACTACGTAGAGCCAAATAGCTGTCCTCCGTTTTTGTGTGGAAACTTACTTTGTTCCACAGCATCACATAAACATAATGGCACTGCTGCAGATTACCATCTAACATGCATAAAGGGTATCAGGACACAACCATGTTTCACATAACTTCCAGATATATATCCAAGATGAACACTCAAGATTTCGTATATGCAAAATTTGTATATTGTATATTCATATATTCAAAATTTTGAAGGCACTTTTCTTCTTAAGCATAGCTTTTGGGATGATTACAAAGCAGAGTTTGTTCAGGGCAATAGAAATTTGTATTGGGGGAAGCTTTGTTAATGACTGAAATATGATAAATAACCTTATTCACTCTCTCTGAGCTCCAGCTTGTCTACAAGCCATCAACCTCAGGAACAACTTCAGACACGTAGGCAGTAACTTGAAATTGCAAATTTGGGCAAGATCAGAGGAAGATGAGGGAGTGAGAAAATATCCTTTAAAATGACTGGCCCTAGCCAAAGCAACAAGCTCTTTTTGGTACCTGTCTCCACCCAAGCACCAAGAGGTGACATAAGAAAGGCATGTGCCATCAGGTTCTGTGGGCAAGGTGTTTCAGAGGATCCTAAGCAGTGTTGTCTCCTCCTTCCAGCTGCTCCACAACTACTGCAGATCCTCAGTGGGCATGAAAGCGTTGAAGAGATAGGAAGCAACAGCTGGGCAAAGAGACCAGTGCAACATCTGAAGCCATAAAGAACAGCAACATGTGGGTTTGGAGGAGTGTGTGCTAATGAGGGAGGCTCACCCCAGACAAAAAGGTTGCTTTTTGCAGCCCTGTCTTCATCATCACCCGTCTGCTTGCACTGGCCACAACCACGCTCACCTGTGACAACTTCACATCCTTCCTCCTGCCTGAGTGTCTGTCATTACAGGGCCTCAGAGATGTCTTACCTCTCCCAGACGTAACTCTGCAGCTTTGGCCATGTTCCTCAAAAAATTTTCTTGAAATGACACTTGTCCCTCTTTCCTCCTCCAAGAGCTCCCCAAAACTGCCAGGAACTCCTCTGAGCCTCTTTCTCCTATCTCTAACTAATGCCTCACAACTTTCTTGCCCTATCTGCATCCTCCTCCTCAGCACCAGCTTTACCACTACCACAAAGCCACACTTTTCTGCCCACAAAGAGCTATGTTAGTCTCACTCAGGGAAGCAAATTTCAATTTTGCCTATGCTACAGAGAAGCCTTAAACCACTGTCAGTTTATTTATAATGTTGCCTCACTGTTACTTGTCACAAAGGAACTATTAAAGGCAGAACAGATTTGTTCTAGACTAAAGGCAAATATACTAGTACATAGATCAAATAAACCAGCAGTGTTGTGTGTTACAACTTCCATTTCTGATTTTGGCAACCAAACTGCCTACACACTTTCTTGGAAACTATAAATAACAATATATATTGATATGTCCAGGCAAAACCTCATTGTTTCTTTCCAAATAATCCTCTAATCCACAGATCTAAAGACCAAACATCAGAAAGGCAATCTTAAAGTTTTTGCCTTAAGACTGTCCACTTTTGTAGTTTCTCCATTTCAGAAATATTTACATCTTCCTACTTTCCTCATATACTCAAGGGGCTTTTTAAACTTGCCTAAATACAAATAACTTGATGCATGTGAAAAGATAATGCAATGTACTTCTAACACTGGATGTTCCATGAGGTATATTTCATAGAATCATATTTTGATAGGAATACAAAAACACAGTAGAATTTGTTTGTCTTTTATGCATAATTGTTGTCCTATTTCCTTTAGGGGGAAGGCAGACCTTTTCCACATAAAGAGAATGTGTCTCTACTGCTTGGAAAACCACCCCATGATGATGCTAAGAGCTCCCTACATGCCAGCACCATGTAGCTAAAGATGACTGGAGCTAACCCCACATTTCCTCACGTCAGCTGCCTTCCTAAGAATACATAGACTTGCAAGGGAAAACTACTCCAAAAAAAAAGTGGCCTTATTCAGTAGTTCTCCCTTATTCCTTTTTGTTACCTCCAAACAGAGCTGTTCTTTGATTTTTTTCAGCTATGTCCTCTTTTCCAGCCTGAAATCTTTCCTGGGGAGACTTTGGAGACTTTGGGTATTTACATTAGATTTTCAGGCATCCGACAGCCTTGGCAGAGGGGCAATGCTTGTTCCCACTGGACACCTGAAAACCCTACACATGCCCCTCAGGCACAAACAGAGCATCTGGTATCCGGCCTTCAACACACTTGCAGTGGAAAGCTCATCCTTCTCTGTTTGTGCAGAGCAGCCAGAGACAGGACCTGCAGCTGCAAGAGCACAGAGGATGTGCTGTCCTGCCTCAAGGGCCAGTACCACAGGATGAAGCACAGGACAAAGCGCAGGTCCTCGTGTGAGCCTGTGGGCACCGCTTCCAACACAGCTCTGTTCACCCACACCTGCGCCGTGCTGCAACATGACACACAAGATACTCTTTGGAGCTGAATAATTTTCTGGGTCTTGTCCTGCTGTAAAAATGTAGATTGTTAGCACTCCACAAGTGGTTTTTGGAGGGAAAGCATGGGAAACTCCCCCCAAAAATGAAGAATATTACAAAGCCTTATTCCTCCTGCCTGTAGCTTCTCACTTATTACACCCATATTACAAAAGCACAGCCATAACAATAGTTTTCTTTAAAACATAAGCAAATATTTTCAAGTCAAATACCTAAATATAACATGCAGGTCTTACATAGCCAGCCTGATTTTTAGAGATAGTAAGTACCACCATCAAATGCAGGAGGAACTGAACTGGAGAAAGATCAGTACTCCTGACTACACAGTATGCAACTTTGAATTTTACAGCCCAGTCGTTATAGGCAATCATATTGAGAAAATCTTGGCATAAGACAATCTTTGGTCTATACTGCTTCCTGAATGGTGGTTATTTCCTATTTCTGAAGTCAAGAGAAATACATCAATTCAAACGCACTGAGTATCTGACCACTCATATTTACGTATTCACATATGCACTCATATATGTACGTCTAACTGTGTGTACATAGGCTGTATTTAATGAGAGTATTTAATTCTTTTTACAAAGTAATGCTTCTTATAAACAGTAAATTAGGAAAGTCAATACTATCTATATACTTTTTACAACAAGAAATTCTGACAATGAGCAACTTGTCACATTCTGTACCTCTAATTTATTATAATGTTAAAAAAATCCATTAACCTGGGAACTAAAAAACATATGGGGGCTGTAAAACTATCCACTATAATAAAAGACTTACAACATTTTTGCTAGCTGAGGAACTGGGAATTAGGTTGATGGAAGGGATTATTGCTTAATATTTTCCGTAACATCAGCAATCTTGTCAAAATCCCCTGGTTGCTCTGAGAGTAGGAGACATCTGTTTTATGGGGTGAGCACATATCCTGGAATGTCTGCCATGAGACAGCGTCACAACCAGGCTTCATTACCCCTTCACACATTAAGCCTGGTTTACACTTCACAGTGCCATGGAAAAATCACACTTTCTGCTTATGTCAGCAAAAGCCTTGTAGACACAGTCCTATAGGTTAGAAAGTCCCCTTGCCAGTATCATTTAGTTCATGTGGGGAATGACTGCAGGCTGTACCACCACATGAACCATTTTGCCATTTACATTGCACCACATGTTTGCCGTGTAAACTTCTGCCAGGATGATTTGCCTGCATAGCTGTCTCTCACTTTCTAGCTCTTGGGTTGTGACCAGTGGCACAAAGTCCAGTTCGAGGCCGGTTCCTAGTGGATTGCCCCAAGGGCTGATACTGGGGCCACCACTGTTCAAGATGGTCTTGAATGACCTGAACACTGGTATGGAGTGCACCCTCACCAAGTCTGCAGGCAGTAGAAAGCTGGGAGGAAAGGCTGATATGCCAGACAGGCTGGAAAAATCGTTCTGCATGAACCTCATGAAGCTCAACAAATGGAAGTGCAAAGTCCTGCCTCTGGGGAGGAACAACCCAGCCATGACTATATGCATCTCCATCCTTTGAGATACTCAAAACCCAACTGGACATGGTCCTACGTAACTTACTCCAGATGATCATGCTGGAGGGAGTTGAGTAGAACAGATGATCTCAAGAGGTCACTTCCAATCTCAGCCATTCTGTGATTCTGTGACAATGGTATTGACAAACCTTTGGGAACTAGAATGACGTTCACAGATCCATGTCCCTGGACAGGTATCTCTTCTAACTCCTTTTGTGCCAGCAGAAGGTGCTACAGTTTCCACTTAGGAATTTTTTGCTCAGACCCTTTATTTCTCAAATTATCAATTTTATAACAGGCATAGGCATGTTGTATCACTGAGGTAACTGAGTCCATTCCAAGAAAAGAACAGATATGGTGGTCATCTAGAGCTTTTCAAGATAACGATGATAGTTAGCTAAATATATTTCATTTGCCTCTATTTGCAGCCTCTGTGCTTCAGGGCAAAGAAAGTATTGAAAGTACGTTAGAATAAAAAAGTCTTGCATGGAGTGGGAACTTATTCTAAAATATTGTCTTAGACGCTATTGACACAGATGGATGAGCACTTGAATGTGACACAGGGAGGCACAGGAATACTAGCTTTAATCTGGTGAGCCTGGGGATCGGGAGAAACCCCGGCCTCTGAGGGCAGGGAAAGCGTAAGTTGTATGGACACGGTGGCTGAAGACTCTACGTGCCAGATCAAGCTGAAGCCTGTGCCATTTGCCCCCTCCGTGTTGTCCTTACCCAGCCTAGCTAAATTTTTAATCATGTTTTATTATCGCACCTTTATTTCACTGTATAAGCATGAATTTGAACGCTGTTTCCGTGGGCCGTTTGAGCCACACTTTTACAGCAATTCTTTTGAATTTGCTGCCATCTAGTGAGCAAAAATCAAGCTGAAATGTACGGGTTTTGCGGCCGGCAGCACTTTTTATGTTCTAAGATACACAGGATTTTGTTCTGCTCTCCCTCCATGTCAAGCTGCAGCTTATGATGGCGTTGCATGCACTTCCCCAGCAGGCTCCCAGATGTACAGATATAACTGAAATAAGGCCTTATCTGCCTTATACTTTACACCCTCTCTGTCTCATTCTAAATCACTTCATTTTTAACACCTGGAGATTTTCATTAGATTGCTCTCCACTAATAAATTCATATTTGGCCATCTCAATCAAAAAGTTGTGAACATCCAGGAATTTGACTGGGTGTTCTGGTTTTGGCTAGGATAGAGTTAAATTTCTTCACAGTACTGTGAAGGGGCTGTGTTTTGGACTTGTGCTGAAAACAGTGTTGATAATGCAGAGATATTTTTGTTATTGCCGAGCAGTGCTTACACAGAGTCAAGGCCTTTTCTGCTTCTCACATCATCCCACCAGTGAGTAGGCTGGGGCTGCATGGGAAGTTGAGAGAGGACACAGCTGGAACAGCTGACCCAACTGAGCAAAGGGATACTCCATACCATATGACACCATGCTGAGCAATAAAACTAGGGGGAAGGTTGGGGGGGCAGGGGGACACTGCTCAGGGAGTGGCTCAGCATTGGCCGGTCAGTGGTGAGCACCTGTTTCATTTGCATCACTTATATTTTCTTCGGTTTTATTCTCCTCTCTCTTTGGTTTTTTTCCCCTGTTTTTCTTACAATAATAATAGTAATAGTAGTAGTAGTAGCAGTAGTAGTGGTAGTAGTAGTAGTAGTACTAGTACTAGTAGTACTAGTAGTAGTCGTATTTCTTTTTAATTATTAATCTGGTTTTATCTAAATCCAGGAGTTTTCTCACTTTTACCCTTCTGATTCACTCCCTCATCCCACCAGGGGGGAAGTGAGTGAGTGGCTGTGTGGTGCTTAGTTGCCAGAGGGGATTAAACCACAATAGTCCTTTTCAGCATCCAACATGGGGCACGAGGGGTTTGAGATAATAACAGATTTTTTTTTACCAGAGCGTATTAGATTTATATTTGTTAACTGTTGTGGGCCACAATATTGATTCATCTATTCTTGATATTAGTTTATCTGATCTGTGCTATGCTCTTTTATTTGCTGTGCATGTTGATGATTGATGTTGGCTTTTGCAGTTTGCTGTGCTCTGTAGTGCTTAGTGATGCTTTGCCTGGAACATTTTTTATTAAAACACTGGCATTGAGCTTAATCTGGTGTTCAGGGTCTGTATTGAAGATATTACTGTACTTCAGGTACCATCTCATGGAGAAAATTAGCAATTGTACTTCTTCATCTGTGAGGGTTTTTTTTGTGAAGGAGGTACAGAATGGTACCTTCTTCTCTGATGTTTTCTCCCTTTTTACAACTTTTCAGCATCTTGGACATCCTTGGGTAGTTAAAATACTTCTATTGGTATTTCTTAGGAATATTGTTTCAGCTTTTTCTAAGGTTAACAAGCTATTTAGGAATATGACCCAGGCTCTGTGGCAGTGTGGTCATGGGTGGCAGGGCATGTGGGAGAATACGGGCAGGTATCTAAAAAAAATTCTCACCTCCAATGGTCTAGAATTTCACTTCCAAACAAGTGCAGGATCCTGGTGAAGTGATAGAAAGTTTGAAAAAAAAATGCCCTGGCTATTCCAAAGAGCCACAACCTGGCCAGTGCCTACCAAACACTGCTCAATACTATGCAGCACCTTCAAGGAGAAGGGAGGGCCTCTGAATCTGAAAACGTACCAACAGACACTGGTTAAACCAGACTATATCAGTTGCCCCTATAATTAAAAAGAAACAATGGAAGCGGAAGTCAACTCATTTAGTAAGGGATGAAGAAGCTTCTCCTAAGAGGGCACAGGAGAAAGAGGCAGAAGAGGCAGCCTCTTCTGCAGCAGCTCAGTCACAAGAACAGGAGGAGGAAGAGACTGAGATCATAAATGAGACAGAAACCACCCAATCACTGTCCCTAAAGCTGTAAGATATACAAAAAGATTTTAGCTGTAAACAAGGTGAGCAAATTCTAAGCTCGTTACTCCAATGCTGGGATATTGGGGCCAATAGTCAGGAATTAGAGGGTAAGAAAGCCTGGCAGCTGGGATGCCCTGCTAAGGATAAGGCCAATGACAAAGGGATTGGAAAAAGGGCAGGAGTTCTCAATCTTTGGCGGTGACTCCTGTCAAGTGTGAAGGACCGGTATCCCTTCAAGGAAGACCTTGACGATTCCTAAAGCAAATGGATCGCCATTGAGGGAGGTATCCAGTAACTGAGGGAATTAGCCATGGTGGAGGTGATCTGTAACAACCTTGATGACAACCAGGTATCCAAAGACTTGGATGAAATCCAGTGCGTATGGTCCATGTGGTGAAAGTTTATACGAAGTGCACTGATGTCATACGCCAACAGCCTGGCATTAATGAGCTGGACAGGCATGGAGGCACCAACTATGGATGGACTGGCCAGACAACTCCAATAACACAAAGATAATCTCACTTCCTGTGTCTCAGCTGTGAAGGAATTGACCTGAAAATTGTCCAAGCTATCCAAGAAATATAGGTCTTCCTCACCTAATGTCTCAGCTATTAAGAGTCAGCCTTTTTCTGCTCAAGGGAGAGTGTCACACACCACGTGCAACCCTGTGGTTCTTCCTGCATGATCAGGGGGAGGACATGAGGAAGTGAGATTGTGAACCTACCTGGAGGCTAGAAGCTCAGTCCAGGAACTGCAAGAAAAAACAAGAGCCAATAGGCTTCAGTCCAGGAAAAATGCTGCTCTAATGTCTGTTGGGTAGAGCAGGATTTATTGTACTTTTGACGCTGACAAAGGGGCTTCTGGTTTGCAGTTACAAAAATCAAGTAATGAAGACTCTGACCAGGAATAGAAGGGCCATGCCTTTGGTCAGGTGGAGGAAAGGGACAACTGGGTTTACTGGACTGTATGATTTCGGTAGCCTAGCACATCAGCCCCATGGGAGTACAAAGCTGTGGTGGACACAGGTTGACAGGCTCCCCTAACACCATCAGATTACAAAGAGGCAGAATCCATCTGTATTTCTGGAGTGATGGGAGGATCCCAAGAACTGTCTGTGTTGGAGGCTGAGGTAAGCCTAACTGGGAATGACTGGTAAAAGCATCCACTGATTCAGAGGCTCCACGTATCCTTGGCATAGACTATCTCAGCAGAGGGTACTTCAAGGACTCAAAAGGGTACTGGTGAGCTTTTGGTATAGCTGCCTCAAGTTCAGAGAAGGTTAAACAGCTATCTAGCTTGTCTGGTCTCTCAGAGGATCCTTCTGTTGTGGGGTTGCTGCAGGTTAAAGAGCAGTTGGTGCCAACTGCTACTATGTCAGTGCATCGGTGACAATATCACACCAATCAAGACTCCCTGATTCCCATTCATAAGCTGATCTGTTGACTGGAGAGTCAAGGAGTGATGAGTAAGGCTCATTCACCATGTAATAGTCCCATATGGCCAGGGTAAAAGTCTAACAGGGAGTGGAGGCTAATTGGACCATCATGGCCTGAATGAAGTCATGCTAGAATTCCAGTATGAACTGGAGTCAAAGGCCAGCAAATGGTATGCAGCCACTGATATCACTGACATGTTTTTCTCTATCCCTTTGGCAGCAAAGTGCAGTCCACAGTTTGCTTTCCCACAGAGGGGTATCCAGTACACCTGGAATCCACTGCCTCAGGGGTAGAAACACAGCCCCACAATTTGTCATGGACTGATCCAGACTGCACTGGAACAAGGTGAAGCTCCTGAACACCTGCAGTATTTTGATGACATCATTGTGCAGGACAACAGAGCAGAGGAAGTGTTTGAGAAAGGGAGAACAACAGGGAGGAGCTGTTGGGGGATGTGAAACTGAAGGACAGCCTTGGCTGCAGTGGCCATGACACAGTGGAGTTCAAGATCCTTGGGGCAGCGAGGAAGCTATGCAGCAAGCTCTCTGCCCTGGACTTCAGGAGGGCAGACTTTGGCCTCTTCAGGTATCTGATGGGCAAAGTGCCATGGGATGCAGCCCTGGAGGGAAGATAGGCCTAGGAAAGTTGGTCAACATTCAAGGAGCACCTCCTCCAAGCCCAGCAACAATGCATCCTGATGAAGAGCAAGTTGGGCAAAAAGGCCAGGAGGCCCACGTGGATGAGCAAGGAGCTCCTGGACCAACTGAAAGTAAAGAAGGAAGCCTATAGAGGGTGGAAGTGAGGACAGGTAACCTGGGAGGATTACAGAGAGGCTGTGTGAGTGGCCAGGGATCAGGTGAGGCAGGCTAAAGCCCTGACCAGGGAAGTCAAAAGCAACAAGAAAGGGTTCTATAGGTATGTCGGGGACAAAAGGAGGTCCGGAGAGAATGTAGGCCCCCTCTGGAAGGAAATGGGTGACCTGGTTACCCGGGACATGGAAAAGGCTGAGGTGCTTAATGACTTTTTTTGCCCCAGTCTTCACCAATAACGGCTCTTGTCTCAACATCCAATTTGTGGAAGGCACAAGCAGGGACTGGGAGAATGAAAAACTGCCCACTGTACTGGAAGAGCATGTTCAGGAACATCTGAGGAACCTGAAGGTGCACAAGATGCATCTGCGGGTCCTTGGCAGATGAAGTTGCCAAGACGCTGGTCATTGTATTTGAGAAGTCGTGGTGTTCTGGTGAGGTCCCCAATGACTCGAAGAGAGGGAACATAACCCCCATTTTTAAAAAGGGGAACAGGGCAACTACAGGCTGGTTAGCTTCATCTCTGTGCCTGGCAAGGTCATGGAGTAGATTATCCTGGAAACCATGCTAAGGCACAGGGAAAGCAAGGAGGTGGTTGGTGACAGCCAACATGGCTTCACCAAGGGCAGATCGTGCCTGACCAATTTAGTGGCCTTCTATGATGGGGTTACAGCATCACTGGACAAGGGACGAGCAACGGATATCATCTACCTAGACTTGTGCAAGGCATACAATCACAGAATCATTAGGGTTGGAAGGGACCTTTAAAGGTCATCTAGTCCAACCCCCCTGCAAGAAGCAGGGACACCTCCAACCAGAGCAGGCTGCTCAGAGCTTCATCCAACCTGGTTTTGAATGTTTCCAGGAATGGGGTATCCACCACCTCTACGGGCAACCTGTTCCAGTGTTCCACCACCCTCAATTTAAAAATTTTTTCCTAATATCTGATCCGAATCTACCTCCCTCTGTTTTGAAACCTTTACCCCTAGTCCTATCACAACAGGCCCTACTGAAGAGTTTATCCCTGTAGGCCCCCTTTAGGTACTGGAAGGCTGCTATAATGTCTCCCCGGAGCCTCCTCTTCTCCAGGCTGAACAGCCCCAACTTTCTCAGTGTGTCCTCATAGGAGAGGTGCTCCAGCCCTCTGATCATCTTCATGGCCCTTCTCTGGACCCTCTCCAACTGGTTCATGTCCTTCTTATGTTGGGGTCTCCAGAACTGGGCACAGTACTCCAGGTGGGGTCTCACCAGAGCGGAGCAGAGGGGCAGAATCACCTCCCTTGACCTGCCACGCTCCTCTTGATGTGGTTGGCCTTCTGCGCTGCAAGGGCACATTGTTGGTTCATGCTGAGCTTCTCATCCACCATCACTCCCACGTCCTTCTCCTCAGGGCTGAAAGAAGAACAACTTTGAATGGGGCTCTGAGCCGCAGCAAGCCTTTGAACAAATTAAATGGGAGATAGTTTGTGTAGTAGCATTTAGGGCCATTCTGGACAGGACATGATGTGAAAAACATGTTTTACACCTCAGCCTGGGATAACAGCCCTACCTGGAGCCTCTGGTAGAAAGTGCCTGGAGAGACTCAAGGTTAACCCCTAGGGTTCTGGACCTGGGGATACAGGGGATCTGAAGCCTGTTACACTCCAACTGAAAAAGAGATATTGGCAGCATATGAAGGAGTTTGAGCTGCTTTGGAAGTGGTTAGTACCAAAGCACAGCTCCTTTTGGTTTCTTGATTGCCTGTACTGAGCCAGATGTTCAAAGGGAGAGTCCTCTCTATGCATCATGCAACTGATGCTATGTGCAGTAAATGGGTCACACTGATAATGCAACAGGATTAAATGGGAAATCCTAGAAATTATCATTGACTGGCCAGAGGGCCAGAAATTATCATTAACTGGCCAGAGGGCTGAAACTCTGGAGTATCACCAGAGGTGTTGACTCACACTGAAGAGGCCCGACTGTATAATATATTACCAGAAAATAAGAAGCAATATGCCCTGTTTACAGATGGATCCTGTCCTATTGTAGGAAAACATGGAAGGTGCAAAGCTGCTGTATGGAGTCCTACATAACAAGTCACAGAAATGCTGAAGGAAAAGGTGAATCGGGTCAGTTTGCAGAGGTGAAAGCAATCCAGCTGGCTTTACATACTGCTGAACAAGAAAAATTGCCAGTACTTTATACTGACACATGGATGATGGCAAATGGTCTATGAGGGTGGCTACAGCAATCAAAGCAGGCTAGCTGGCCGCACAGAGGTAAACGTATCTAGGCTGCCAAATTGTGGCAACATATTGCTGCACAAGTGGAAAACCTGGTTGTAAAAGTATGTCACACAGATGCTTACCCAAGAGTCATGCCACTGAAGAACACTGAAACAAGGAAGTGGACAAGGCTGCTAGAATTGAAGGGGCTCAGGTGGATCTGGACTGGGAACATAATGGTGAGATAATTATAGCTCGATGGGCCCACGACACATCAGGACATCTAGGAAGAATGCAACATACAAATCAGCTCATGATCGAGGGGTGGATTTGACTGTTGATGCCATTGCACAGGTTATCCATGAATGTAAAATGTGTGCCATAATCAAACAAGCCAAGCAGCTAAAGCCTTTTTGGTATAGAGAATAATGGCTGAAAGATCACTATGGGGAAGCCTAGGAGATTGATTGTATCACACCACCATGAACCTACCACGGCAACCACCATGTGCTTACAATGATGGAAGCAACTACTGGATGGTTGGAAACATACCCCATGACTCACGCTGCTGCCCAGGATACTATCTTGGGTCTTGAAAAGCAAGTTTTATGGTGACACAGCACTCCTGAAAGAAATTAGTCAGATAACAGGACTAATTTCTGAAGCAATCTCAAAAACACTCGGGCCAAAGAACATGGCATTGACTAGGTGTATCACATCTCCTATCATGCACCAGCCTCCAGAAAAGGTGAACAATACAATGGGCTGTTAAAAACTACACTGAGAGCAATGTGATACACATTTAGCAGAAGCCACTTGGCTAGTTAACACTAGAGGATCTGCCAGTTGACCTGGCCCTGCCCAATCAAAACTCTCATGCACTGTGGAAGGAGATATGGTCCCTGTAGAACAGACAAGGAACTGGCCAGGAAAAACAGTCTGGTTGATTCCTTCCTCATGAAAGGGCAAACCTATTGGTGGGATTGCTTTTTCTCAATGACCTGAGTACACTTGGTGGGTAATGTGGAAGGATGGGGAAGTCCAGCTTGTGCCTCAAGGTGATTTAATCCTGGGTGAAAATAAATCAGGGTGTGAGTTGTATGATGGCAGTGTTACATGATGCTGTATGTCACCACTACTGTGGCTGCCATATCTCAAAGGCAGTATAGCAGGAACCTCTTACTGCTAGCCAAGATAGAGGCAACATGAGGAATTCACCGCAATGTTAAAACTTATGGCCTAGTCCAAAGAGACCAAGGGTGGAAAATGTAGTGGCTATACCTTTAAATTGGTGTAACCCATTATTTGATCTGCATGTTACAGGAAGTATACGGTAGAAACCACCAGAACCAATGAAAAACAAACCTCACAAGAAGCAGTGCAAGTTTAGCAGTGACCCAACTTGAGCCAATTTTGGTGCTCAGTAACTCCATGCAACATACCACCTCTCCTGTCCTGAATGAATACCGCAACAGATGAAGACCAAAGTCATAGGCAAAATAAACTCAATTAACATTTTATGGATGTTTATGGGCATTTCACACACATTTCACACACATTTGATGCTTAATGAGAATGTATTGCGACAGGGTGGGACCTGAACATGGCATAAATTGTATGGAATAAGGGGTGGAAAATGTGATATAGACAAACAGCAACATTTTCAATACTTCGTAGTAGCTTTTCAAGCTGCAATGTTACAACAGTGAGATACTGAGCTGACCAAGACAGTAGATATGCGGTGAGGCTCCAGGAGATGGCTGAGTCACAGTCCAAACAGGCACTCCACCTCTGCTTCCTACCACTCCTATGCCTGGGCAATCCCATCCCCATTAGCACCAGTATGGCAGGTTTCTCATCCCTAATTGGCCCAGTTTATCATACAAATATATAGAAAATATATTTTTTTTTTCTTGGTGGGCAAGATTTCCTAAAGGAAAATAGTATCTGTTGCACCACACACACACACAGAGAAAAAGCAGCTATTTAAAAAACGTACTAAATACTTGTTTGAGCTAAGTAAATGTAGTTACAGAGAAACTGGAAATGTAATGATTTGCTTAAGCTGGAGCAAAAAGTCTGTGTCAGATTCAAGATTAGCGCTTAAGAAAATCCAGAGATTACATCTCTTAAAAAATAAAATATGATTCTGTGATGCCCAATACTGTGATTTGTTCTTTAAGTTCTGGCTCCTCTTACTTGATTTAGTGAGTTGTACTCTTCTAGTATTTTTCAATTCCTCTCTCTTATTTTCTTTTATTCCAGGTAAATTTAGCAACATCTGATAATTCTCTTTCCCATTTCAGTATATTTGCATTCAGTGCGCTGTTTACTTTTTCTCACAAAAGCTGACTAATTGTGTCTTCATGCGACCTATTAAAAAAAAATCGCAGCTAATCAAAGTTTTGGTCATCCAAGTATCATGTACATTGAGGACATAGGACCCTTTTAGATCACTTCCTCTTGTATTGATCATAGAAAATGCTAGTATTTGAGTGTACAATTATCCATCTAATTGAAATCTAAACCAGAATCTCTGAGTTTCATAAAAGCAATAGGAAGTTTAGTTTCACAAAAATGACAGGAACTTGAAACAGTCTTGCATGAGTGTACTAGTGAGGAGCTTCCATAAGACCAAACATTGTTTGACCCACTGCAGTCAGTATGACATGAAATGTGCTGAGCCTGCAGCCACTCAGAACAACTTTATGGAAGGAGGAGGCAAGACAGGGCTCAGAAATGTTTACGTATTTGGCACCCCAGCCACATCTGCTCACAACAACAGTTTTAATAAGTTAAGCTATCCTTCCATGCTAGGTCCTCTCCAGAGAGCATCTTGCCAGGAGACTTTTCTTATTTTGAAGGGGTCATGCAGGTGAAGGCAAAAGTAACTTCCAAGTGCTGATGCAAACCACTAAGCTATAAAGCTATCATATCCTGACTTCGAAAGACACCATAAGTAATTTTGGGAAGTCTCCACTACTTACCTCCCTTCAAAATCTGTACACTTGTACACATTTTGCTAAGGAAGTCTGGATTGGAACAGGAAGGTGAATTATCATGCAATGGGTTACAAGCACCTCTTTTGCATAAATATGGATGTCAAAGAGGAGTAGGAAGAGACCCTCCTAAGCTAGGCAGTAATGGGGCTAGCTTAAGTAAGAAGGCACGCAGAAACAGGAAGAAGCTGTTAAGAGGCTGAGCAAGCGCAAGCAATGTTCACAAAATATAGTGATAAGGGAAGCAGAAGTTTTTCTTCCACAGGAAACCTGGTACCTGTCCACCTCCCCACCTGCCCCTGGTTTTCCCACTCCCTGTAATTTGTTTCTGCTTCTCGTGAGTAATTTGCTCTGATGATGAGCTACTTCCACTGGGGTGGTTAGTTTGAGGAGACACTCAGACCGTGTGGGGTGGGGTTCCGTGCCCAGTGGCTTGGCAATGCCTTCAGTTCTCCAACAGATGAGCCAACGACAGTTATGTTCAGGGACGATTCTGTGGCAGTGGCTTATATTACACCGTTCCTGCGATTGCTCAGGCCAATCCATTTATTTACCACTGCATTTCCAGGGAGATGACGGCAGCGGACACCTCACACCTCTTTAGCTTAGCTGGGATCCACGGAACACTAATCACCGTGTTCTCCCAGCTGCTGGTAGGAGCTTTCTACCCTCACTCGGGGGTCCTGCGTTGGCAGGGCTGGCCGCAGCACAACGCCTTCGCCACCGGCAGCCTGCTCGACGACCCACACGCTGCTGCAGCCTGCGCTCCGCCGCGGCTGGGAGCCCGGTGACGAAGGGAGGCCGGCGGCGAAGGGAGGCCCGCGGGCGGGAGACCGCCGGCGAAAGGAGGGCCGTGGGCCCCCGCCCGGAGGCCGCTCCCGCCCAGGGCCCAAACACCCCGCCGTCCCGCTCCTGCCACCAACGCCACCGCCCCTCCCCGTCGCGCCCCGCCCGGCCGCGGCCACGCCCGGGCGGGCGGTGCCGGGCTGCCGGAAGACCCGGGCGGATCGGCGGTGCGGGGGGACCGGTGCTGTTTCCGCCGTGGCATAATGGCGGGGCAGCGGTAGGAGGCGGGCAGTCGGCGGCCGGTGAGTGCCCGTTCTTCGGCGGGTGGCGGCTGGTGGCCGGGCGAGGCCTTCCCCAGCAGCGGCCGGTGTC
>JAAGAY010015946.1:0-87755 GCA_011801015.1 Ardeotis arabs | reverse complement strand
GGGCGGGGGGGCAGAGGGAACGGGAGCCGCTGCGCCCCACAGCCCCCGCCGCTGCGCCCCACAGCCCCCGCCGCTGCCCTGCGGAGGCCGCCTGGCTGTCCCCCCGCCTGTCCCAGGCCGTTCCCCGGGCCTTCGGTTGTTCGGAAGGTGGGAGCGAGGCAGGAGGGAGCTGAGGGCCTCCGTCAGCCAGCGGGAGGACTGGAAGGAGGAGGCCGGGAGCTGCTGCGTGGGAGCAAGGGAGCTGCGGCCCACGTAGCGTGTTTCCTGCGTGGGGGTGACGGAGGCCGGTATCGTAACGTTCGCCCCTGGGTCCCGCTGGCAACTTGGCGGGCGCTGCCCGCTGCCTATGGCCCCGCAGGGGGGCACCTCGTCCCCCAGCTGCGTTGCTGCTGTCCCTCCGGGGCAGCACCCCCGCGCCAGGCCAGCACCTCGCGTCGTGGCTGGGAGCCAGGGGCGAGTGTAAACTTTGACTCTGCGCTCCTTCCCGGTGCAGGGAGTGTGTCGTGATCCAGGCTGGTGGCTGGGGCGTGGGCGTTGCTTCTGGGGATGACTCTAAAACAAGCTGGGTTTATGTCACTCTGAAATTCAGATTTGGCAGCAGTTTCTTTCCTAAAGTAAGAAGTAAGTTCACTTTGTGCATTTTAAACTTTTCTTTCTACTCTTAACTGGAATAGCTGTGTCTCCACAGTTATACATAACTGGCTATGAATTCAGGTCTTTAGCACTGCAATCCTACTTGTTTTGTTACTCATGTAAGAGCCAAAACCTCTTCTGCTTACAAGGAGGGTAAACATCAAAAGCCTCAAGCCTATAGAAAGCAGACACTGAGATACCGAAGAGTGCCTTTGGGGCCTGCAGAACTTTAAAAAAAAAAAAAAGAAAAAAATTAAGAAAATCAGATACCCTACTGCCATATTAAAGGCAACAGAAGGTCATTTCCTGCTGTTTAGGTGCTTCTTGCAAATGCCCTGCAGCCTTCTATGCATCCTTAAGCACATACATGTCTTTTGAAAGAGAAAACCTTTGTTATTTGGTTGTATGCGGCTGTATTTAAATCATACAACATTCAGTGTTGATGACACTGCTGCTGCTGCTTATATGTGTTTAGCCAGTCTCTTCCAGGTAACTTCCCCTTTCACAGTCCACACAGGTTTATGCTAGCATTGGAGTTATACCTCCCTGGAAGTCTTTTACACTGAGAACATAGACATGACCAAGTTGGGGGAGGTGGGGAGAGGAAATTGGTGGCCCAGATATTTTAGAGAATGCTAAAATAATGTGAAATGTGAGTGCTTAATACCCAGTAATGTGAGACCTCAGAATGCTGGTCTAGGTTAAATGGGCGGACTGCACTGGGCAGTACAGCATTGTTTCTTAATCATTGTATCAGATTTGCCTGACAAATGGATTGTTACTCAAGTTCTACATCTCTGTCTCCTCTGATCACAATTTTCATTCTTAATAAGGTGAAGAGTGTCTACTGGGGGGGTGGGGAGAGGGATAGGGATATTCAGGTGATGTAGAGTAGGTTTGGGACTGTCCTTGTTATAGCTTCCTACATATTCTACGTGTCAAAAGTTCCTTCAGTAGTTTTTTCAAACCTTTTCTGTACTGAGCTGAGACTCTGATGGGGACTCTTAAAAGGACTTATCTGTCCTAATGACATCTAGACCTTAATGCCGAAAAAAAGCCATAGACCATCTCTGCATTTTGTGAACCACCTGTATGTGTTAGGCATTTTAAGATGAGAGATCTAGCTGAGTTTTGAACTGCCTTTTTTTCATTTGAGCAAATTTTGCTTTCCCCCAAGACTTGCTTGCCTTCGTGGTGTTACAGAGCCAGGGGTTTGATTGTTGGGATTTCCGTAACAATTAATAACCAGTGCTTATTGCTTGATTAATTTTAAAATATGACGTATGACTTCTTAATTTCTAGGTGGGAATCACTAAATGGAACAGCAATAACCATGGGAGATGCTGCAAAACCTTGCTTTGCCAAACAAAATAAGGAACAGGAAATTTTACATCAAGAAGAATTAAAAGGAAGTCCCTTACAGAAAGACTACAGAGTCATGGATGAATATGAAAATGGCCATAGCAGTAAAATAGATACCAGCCTGCAAAAGAAAAAGGCAACAGCCGGTCATTACGGAACCAGTCCCAAGCGAGGGTCACGTAGTGTTTTGAGTAGCCCAAATTCACTTAAAAATACAACTTACAGTCAAGGGTCAAAGTTAAACGATACCCAGAGAGACCAAATGAAGAAGTGGCTATCTGATGACCACCGTGGTACTTCTGACAGCTGGAGAGAGTATAGATCTGTTGCCTGGATTCCTGTGCATAGCAGGACCAGAAAGGACTCCCTTCATGAGTTTGAAGGTGCTGGAAACAGAAATGTAAGACGACAACTTCAGGAAGACTTAATGAGTGAAGATGTGCCAGACATGCAGAAAGGAAGCTCTGGTAATCAACCTGTTTGTTTGCTTTTACAGAGCTCTCCAGTAAAGTAGCTTTCTGTGCACATTACTGGAAAGTAAAATTTCAAGGTTCACTGTTAAAGCAAAAAATGATTTTTGTTCTGTCATATAGTGCAAACTGTTGACTGTACTATACCACAGCACTTCAAACAGATTGTTGCAGCGAATGATACAGAACTTGTTTTATAAATTGTGTTATCTTTGTAAGTTAGTTTACAAGCAGTAGAAGTAAGTAGATTGCAGCATCTGTGTAGCATCCCTATTTGCACTTTTCCAGATACGATTTGATGCAATCTGTCAAGGCTGATAAGGGATGTTTCAGTTGATACAGGGTCAGATTTTGGAGCTACTGATGAGGTCTGTAACAACATGTCGTAATGAAGATTTAAAACAATGCCTCATAGATATTGTGAGAACTTAATACGAGCAACAGCAATATCACAAAACTAATTCTCCGTGAATATTGAACTTCTCTGTGGACAATTGGTACTAATAATGAGAGTACAAACCCTAAGTATTGAAATGCAAGAAAGAACAGGCTAAGGGAGGATAAAATTATCAATAACATAAGATATTAATTGAATGTGAGTACTAGAAGGAAGCAGATCAAAGCAGAAAGCTTTAAAGATAATATAATTAGATAAAATCAGAAAGACTAAGGCACAGATGAGATGCTGCTAAGATGGAACAACTGCCTGTTAGCAAGAAATCTGGCTTGTTTTAGTTAAGACTAGGGGCCAAAGACAGTGTTGATTTGCCCCCCTGGTTGAGAAGGAAAGCTATTGCTGGTTGATACCGGGAAGTCCAGGAATTAAATGGTCTTTCCTTTGTTATCAGCTGTCACTAAAAAGTTAAACTGTGAGCAGGTGCCCGCTGTCTCTCATTGTTAGAAGTAAGTTGTGCACTTAAGGTCAACCTCATATGAGGAGAGAGCAGAGTAGAATGCTTTTGCAAGGTTGTTCTCAAATTTGCTGGGTCTAATTGACTTTGTTCTGTGAAACTTCAGGAATTCACTGAAGTAGATTTTCGGAACCACCAGCAATCATACCTGAGAACTTACTCAGGAGAAGTGAGCTAATGGCATATAAGAAAGGGCAAGCGTCTCCTAAAAGTGGAATTAAGGAAATGGTACGCAACTTTAATCTTGGGGATCTGTTCTGAAGCAAATAATGTAACCTACTATAAGTATTTGAAAGGTAACAAAGAGATGAGTAGCAGTAAACTTGGGTTTGTCAAGAAAAAAGTATGCCAAGTCCTTCTAATTTATTTATTTAAAACAGTGATCAGTCCCCTGTGGATGTGGGAGAAGCAGTTACTAGCACATACTGCTAGTACGAGTACTGTAGTACTTTAGACACTCTTAATGCGACAGTTCTGTAAGTAAACTGGAGCTAAATTCTCTAGATGAAATTAATACAGGAGACTTGCAGAGCTAATTACATAACTATACTCAGAAAATACTTAACAAAGATTTTGTCAAAATGATAAGCATTGAGCAAGCATCTACGAGGATTCTATTCTGTTCAATGCTTGTTATACAATTCTGATGATGAATGAAGACAGCATGCTTATTAATTGTGTGCTTTTAAATTTGAATATGTGGTGGAGCTGGTAGGAACTGAATGCAGAAAAGCAGGAAGGTCAGTTAAAATAACTGCACAATTGCAGAAATGACCTACATACAGGATGAAATACAAAAGAAATATGTGCAAATGCCATTTTTTAAGTAGGAATGTCCACGGTACAAATAAAGGAGGAAGTTATTACTATGAAAGTTGTTACTATATAGTAGTATTTTTTCAGAGAAGAACCTGAAACCGTAGTGAATCAGATGATAATGAGTAGTCAGTGTCATGGTGTTGTGAGGCATGAAAACAAACTCGCAGCCTGGAATACTCCATTTTCTGTAAGTCTTTGATAATCTCAGTTGCAGTACTCTGTCCAGCTTTGGCACCCCACTTGAATGAATAAAATGGAAACAGGTCAAAGAAGAGCAACAAGAATGCCAGGGCACATAGAAAACAAACTACACAAACTGTGAACAATCCCCAATCTTTCTGCAAAAGGAAAGGGTAGGAAGGCGTGATAACAGTCTTCAGCTGTCTAGAAAGGTATTGAAAAGCTGATGTGGTGATCTGGCTTGCATCTTTGCAAGAGGTGGGACACAAAGCAATGGGCCTAAAATTGAGCAAGAAAAGTCCAGATGAGAAATAAGGGGAAACTTTCTAATGGTAAAGCTAGTGAAGTACTGGAGAGGTTGTCTGGGCAGCTCATAGAGTAGGTACCTGAAGGCCTTTAAGAACAGGTTAGGTGAGCATTGCTCAGGGTTGACAAAGTTCACTTCACCCTGCTGCAAAGCATAGGCATAGCATAGCTCACCTCTTAGTCCTTTCAAAAGCTCTAATTCTATGTCAAGTAGCAAACAATTGCTAAAAATGTTTATTTTGGCATTTCCTTTTACCTGAAATCTTTTATGCAGTTATCCCTTTCCTTTATCTTTATGCCTTTTTAGTGTAGCTCATAAGAAAGGAGTTTACCAGATCTCTGAGGCACTGATATTTCTGCAGAAGCTTTAATTTTAACTTGCCTTTAGTACTTTATTTAGTCATTAACTTGTAATTAGATTGTCACTACTGTAACTCCCAAATATTAGAAGTATTTATTTACTTTGTAATTTTTTAAAAGTTACTTAGTGGTTACAGAAATAATTTTTAAGTAGGTAATTGTAACACACTTTCCTGCAAAGATACTCATTTAATATACGTTTTTCTCCAAGTTCTGTCTACTGGTCAGTAAAAATGTAGTTGAACAACTGTGGCAGGTCTTGGGAGTTTAAGCAGGAGAGTCAGTATGGAAAATCGTAGAATCATAGAATAGTTGGGGTTGGAAGGGACTTTTAAAGGTCATCTAGTCCAACCTCCCCGCAAGGAGCAGGGACATCTCCAACTAGATCAGGTTGCTCAGAGCCTCATCCAACCTGGCCTTGAATGTTTCCAGAGATGGGGCATCCACCACCTCTCTGGGCAACCTGTTCCAGTGTTCCACCACCCTCATTGTAAAAATTTTTTTCCTAATAGTTACTCTGAATCTACCTCCCTCTATTTTAAAACTGTTACCCCTTGTCGTATCACAACAGGCCCTACTGAAGAGTTTATCCCTGTCTTTCCTGTAGGACCCCTTTAGGTACTGAAAGGCTGCTACAAGGTCTCCCCGGAGCCTTCTCTTCTCCAGGCTAAGCAGCCCCAACTTTCTCAGTGTGTCCTCATAGGAGAGGTGCTCCAGCCCTCTGATCATCTTCCTGGCCCTCTGGACTCCTTCCAACAGGTCCACATCCTTCTTATGTTGGGGTCTCCAGAGCTGGATGCAATGCTCCAGGCGGGGTCTCACAAGAGCAGAGTAGAGGGGCAGAATCACCTCCCTCGCCCTGCTGGCCACGCTCCTCTTGATGCAGCCCAGGATGTGGTTGGCTTTCTGGGCTGCAAGCACGCGTTGTTGGCTCACGTTGAGCTTCTGATCCACCACCACACCCAAGCCCTTCTCCTCAGGACTGCTGTTAATCTGTTCTCTGCACAATCTGTATTTGTGCCTGGGATTGCCCCAACCTACATGCAGGACCTTGCACCTGGCCTTGTTGAACTTCATGAGGTTTGCATGGGCCCACCTCTCCAGCATGTCAGGGTCCCTCTGGATGGCATCCCTTCCCTCCAGCGTGTTGAGTGTTCTGCGCAGTTTGGTGTCATTGGCGAACTTGCTGAGGGTGCACTCTACCCCACTGTCCATGTGTCTGGCAAAGGTATGAAACAGTGCCAGGCCCGGCACCAACCCCTGAGGAATGGCACTCGTCACTGGTCTCCACCTGGATGTTGAGCAGGATGACTCAACCATTACCTCTTGTCCTATCACAACAGGCCCTGCTAAAAAGTTTCTCCACGTATTTTCTGTAAGCCCCCTTTAGGTACTGGAAGGCCGCTATAAGGTCTCCCCGGAGCCTCCTCTTCTCCAGGCTGAACAGCCCCAACTTTCTCAGTGTGTCCTCATAGGAGAGGTGCTCCAGCCCTCTGATCATCTCTCTGGACTCTCTCCAACAGGTCCACATCCTTCTTACGTTGGGGGCTCCAGAACTGGACACAGTACTCCAGGTGGGGTCTCACCAGAGCAGAGACGAGGGGCAGAATCACCTCCCTCGCCCTGCTGGCCACGCTTCTTTTGATGCAGCCCAGGATGCAGTTGGCTTTCTGGGCTGCATGCGCACATTTGCCAGCTCATGTTGAGCTTCTCATCATGTGAGAGTTCTGGAGTCTAAGGAAGTTGCATAAACTTTCTCAGACACTGTTTAAGTGAAAGGTAAAATGTGTTCTGAAGTAACGTGTGAAAATCTGGCCTGATACATTAATTCATGAGATTATTTTTACAGATATTCTTTAGACCAGTAGCAATTCCCACTTCAAAATGGTGACAAAGTTTGCTTAAAAGTAGAAGTGGTATTTACATTAACTTATTCCAGAACTTCTTCTGTAAACATAACAAGCTTTCTAAGCGTGTTTATTCTGCCAGTTGTATAGCTTTAGTAAGCAAAGCGTGCAAATAATTAGCAAGTTCTTTATTTTTTTACTAATGTAGCCAATAGGGGTTATTATTTTTTTTCACTTGTCTATTTAATAATGTGAAGGCAATCCTGATCCATACGCTGGTTTAATTGAACAGCAAGTGACATTAACAGGCAGTTATTACTGGTGATAATAAATTGTCGTATGTCAGCTAAGCCATGGCAGTGCTGTATCATAGTGCTATTAGCTCTTACAAATCATTCAGATTGGCCTACACTTACTAATTCTGTAATGTTCATAGTGGTCTGTGGGTTGCTTCACTTTCCTGCTTGTTCGTCTACCTAAGCCTGACCAAGCATCCTGAAATCTTTAGATACATTTTACCTTTTAATTATAATAACATACAGGTATGTCTTAACTAGGCGGTGAGATCTGTTGCATTTAGGTTTGGGGGGCTTTTGCCAGTTTTAACAAAGCTATCTAAATAAGGTTGGTGACTTCAATAGGACAAATTAGTGGTTTTAGTAGTTCTGAACAAAGGTACTATAGGTTACGACATAAATATTCACTCTTACTATTAGCAGACTTGCACAGAACAGATTTTGAAACTATACAGGGTAGATGAATTGTATCTTCTTTGACTCGTGCATAAGTAGAATGGTAATTTAAAAAAAAAACAAATGTAATGCCATGTCATACTCTGAAGTTATTTGACATATTTGCTCTTATAACTCTTTATAAGAAATGAAGAAGCTTAGGAAACCGAGAAGATTGAGAAGAACTAGAAAGGATGAGTATGATCAACATGAAGTGGATGGTCCAGTCATAGATGAATCTGTGCTGTCGGCAAAAGAACTTCTAGGGTTGCAGCAAGCTGAAGAACGATTGAAGCGAGACTGCATTTATAGACTGAAGAAGGTGCCACTGCCTTTACTTGTATAGTCCTCTCCTATTTTTTTGTTTTTTAAATACAATATAGAGGGTCCACTTTGAGCAATTTCTCTGACTGTAGCTAGAAAGTCTAGTTACAGAATCATGTGAAGTACAAAATGGGTGCTGTTAATGAATAGTCAAAAGAAGGCAGATTATCCTTTGCTTTTTTGCTATAATAAATCTTGGTTTGCCAGCTATTTAAGTAGAAAAAATGGCTGTTCCTTTAGTTCATGAATTAAAATCAGATCACTAGATACTAAGGCGGTGGACCAGAAAAGTTTTATTGTATGTTTGTTCAATTAATATATTCTTTCATTGGCATTAACTACTTTCCACTGGAAAAGTCAAGGTGTTGGGCTTGATTGACCTAGTATCGCCATTCTTCTGGCATTATATTTGATATGCAAACTTTTTGACTGTAAAGGTGGAGTTAGGAAAGCCAAAGTGAGTAAGTCTGGACTTCAGAGTTAGATGTTCAACTTAGCAAGGGTATTGAATGAAATGAAGGTAATATCTTTCTGTATTTTAGAGTTTTTTACTCTCTTTATTTTAGCAACCTCGAAGCTACCCATCAGCAAAATATACCTGCAAATTGTGTGATGTTTTAATTGAGTCGGTGGCTTTTGCTCATAAGCATATTAAAGAGAAAAGACACAAGAAAAGCCTAAAGGTGAGTTAAGGACATTAAAAAGTATAAAATGCAGATTTATTAAACTATCCTCACCCTACTAATGACAATGAAACCATACTGCTTCTAAAATCATTCCTCATTTATTTTTTTACTGTGTTTGAATCATCTTAAAACTATTACTTAGTGATACTGGTAAAAAAGAGTCAACTTGGGATCTGGACTTTGCTTCTACCCTCAGCTTTGGATTTTAATTTGTACTTTTTCATGCCTATTATTGTTAAAAGAAGTCCTCATTTAAAGTATAACGTGGTAATATTTTGTTACTGGTGACTGAAGTATAATAAAAAACCTGTACCAACTGACTCTTCTGTTTCACTATTCTATAATTCTTCTTGTAAACTAGTTATGTGTATTTTTCTTAGTGTATATTTCATTGACATATTTCAACAATGAAGAGTTTTGATGAAGTCCAGAGCAATGAGGAGTAGCAATAAGCAAATATAGTTGGTCTGGCAGAATTAGAAATTATAAGCTGTATGTCAGGTTGAAGATTTCAATTCAGAAATTCTGTAAATGAAATTAAGAACCCATGGAGTATTACAGATTTGTTTATATGTAAAGGAAATAGGTTTGTTTTGATCATAAACATCAAAATAACTTCCAGTGTAACCTCAATTTTACTTTCTATTTTTTTTTAATTTAATGTCTTCTGTTCCTTCTACTTTCTCAGCGTGAAGTGGACAAAAATATTTGTCTTCTGCAGGTTTTCTATTTCTTCCTCACTAATGCCTACCCTTTCCCACTTCATAGGCGATGAAAGAATTGTTGAGTACTTTTTTAGTGTTCCAAATACCTATATATGTACACCTCTGCATGTTACTGATGCCTCCTGGAATATCTAATTCTTTATACATGTCACAATTTCTCTCCTGATGTTCTTTCTTCCAATTACCTCTGTTATCTGGAAAACCTGTGGTGGTGTTACTTGGCATTAGTTGCAGGCATTCATTCTAGCAAATTAAGCAACTCAAGAAAATCATTTAAATGCCAGTCTTATTATCTTCAAAGGAAAAGCAAGAAGAACAGCTGCTGACTGCTCTGCCTCCTCCAATGCCATCCCAGATAAAAGCTATTGGTGTTGCTATTGAAAATGTAGTGCAGGAGTTTGGCTTAAATAATGAAGATCTAGAAGAAAGGCTCAACATTAAAACAGAGATGGAAAACTTACTGCGTCAAAAATTGCCAGGTATTATTTGCAATTTGTTTTAGATTGTAGAAATGCCAACCTTTTAAAAAATGAAAACAGAATTAAAAACCTTGGCTAGCTAAATTCTAAAACAGTATATTTAGTTACTGATCTGTTGAACAACATGATGTGGCAATATAACCCTGTATCAGAATGAAATTACAATGATGCTTATAACCCAAACAGACCTGTAGTAAAAAGTGAAGATAAACAGGCCATGGAGGGCATTTCTGTGCTGTTGGAAGACTCTTCTTCATCTCCTGCGGTCATCAAAATGAGATACAAGTTTAAGATCTCCCGACAATGCTGTAAAGTAGCTACAGACTTAGAATTAGGTATAGAGTAAATGCAGTATAATTCTTTTTGTTGCAGAGTGCTCATTAAGATTGTATGGCTCCTCCTATAGCAGATTTGGTTTCAAAACTTCAGACATAAACATAGATATCCAGTTTCCTGCCAATGTAAGTAAGACCATTTTATTAAATATGTCAAAATGGTTTTGAATGTTTGCACCTTTATGTAGATTAATGGCATGGTAGTATCACTTTTTATGAAATTACACTGGATAAAACAGAGCTACCACATTAAAACAGTCTTAAAATAACATTCTTTGCTTCATAAACCGGTAATGCAGTATAATACAGTTTTGTGTTTTATCAGATCTTCCTTCTGAAAAACTGAGAACGCCTAAAACATCTGTACTCCTAGCAGTCCTATGACTCATAATAATTTATCTTCTCTTACAGCTAGGTTAAATGGCACTTCCATGATCTTATTTCTGTAGATTTTCTGATAAATGCACATCAGAGTTCTTGATTGCTAGGTTATTTTTGAGCCCTGAAACCATCTTGTGTCATTTATATGTGAAGTAATTTAAAGTCTTGATTTGTTTTACTAGTTGTTTCTATACATTTTTGTGTTTGAACATTGAACAGAAATTAAGGACTTTGAAAAGCTTTTGATTCCATACTTAAACTTACTCCTGCTGTACTTGATTTGGCAGTCTCATAGTTAAAATTTAGCTTTTCCTATAGGAAACAAAGATGGAAATCTTGTAGGGAAAAGGAATGATCCAAGTTCATAAAGTGCATATAATTTTAAAAAGCTATAATTCCAATCTTTGATGTGAGATAGATGCACTATGTCAGAAGGCAATCACTTTAAGCACACTGAAATAGTATTTCTGTTGGTGTTTTTTTTTCCACAACCAAGTCCTTGATACAGGTAAAAATAGCTTTAGCTACTATTACTCCAGGATAATTTTCTTTTCCTTCACAATAAGCTGAGTTCCTGTTCCATTTGATACAATTTAGCGAAAACTGAGGACTAAAAGCAGTTTTTTCTGGGTTGCTGTTATTTTGTTTCCTTGCTGCCCTCTCTGGAAGAAAAACAGAAGTGGCAATATTTTAAAATTTTTTAGAGCTGTGGGAAATCACCTTTTTGACAGCTGTGAAAACAGCTTTATTACTTTTATTGACAGATGACTCAACCAGATGTTCTCTTACTTGTGCAAGAAAGTCTCCAGAACAGTGGTAAGAAAAAATTGCTGTCTTCTCAATTCCATTAAACTATTACTGCTCAGTATTGTTGAATTCCACCTCTATCGAACAGGTAAACCACGTGCTATTCTCTTTTTAGAAAGATATGAGACTAAAAAATACTGCAGGAAATAATAATTGTCAGAACTAAGTTTGGTATTCAGTATTATGTCTATTGAAGTCCCATTATTTGTGTTGATATGAGAAATTCCTAGTGTGAGTATTTCTTCTACATTGTAATTGAAGATGTCTTTAAACTTCAGGTACGCTGTGCTTCCTTTCTTTCCTCAGACTCCTCTATTAGCCAGGTATAGTACATAAAGTAGACTCAGCTCTTCTAACGTGATCAGAAATTTGGTAACATACTTTCAGATTGTGGTCTCTTTTCATAGTGCACATGCCTGTTAGTGCAGTGGGGCCACATACAAATGACTGCAGAAATTTTCAGGTGCAGTAATACAGGCAAGTAAACTTTAAGATCTTAAAAAAATCACACTTAAACCAATTTGAGATTATATAAGCAAAAAATGAAATGATAGGAAAGAAACTCTGTCCTTTGAAATGCAGATTACAAAAAGTAGCTTTACTACTTTTTTGACTTGCTTTATACCCACAGTTGGGAAATCAGACCGTGTAATTCCAAATATGTGTATTAAACATGCAGCTGTTTACTAATCTAGATTTTTTTTGGTCATTGCCATCCACACCCCTCATTGTACGTGCATCTTCTTATCTGGTCAGATGACCGTTATAGTCTCGGAAAATGGGGTTGTTCTTCAGTCAGACTGGAGGAATGAAGAACCAGATCTCATAAGAAGTTAGGATCTCTAATGTGTTTTGAAAGCAAGCAGTATTTGCATTAACATCTTATGCAAAGTCTTTTCCTGTGAGTCAGAAGACACAGGGACAGAGCATTAGGCATTTAAGGACGCCCGTGGCAAAAGCAAGATGTTTTCAAAGAAGTCCAATGTCCAAATGCCTAAGTAACATCAAGAAAACCTTGTCATTTCAGAATCTTTGAGTAGGGTATCTAAAATTGTTTCATAGTTTCCTCTCTGCTGGCACAGTAATAAAAATGAGGTGTCAAAAAATAAGCCAAATTTAGATCAATAAACTCCACTTAGAGAAAGGACTGCAGTGGCATCTGTACTTTTTTAATGTTAAGATAAAAAATGTAGCTGAATTGCATTTGGAAACCTATATCAAGAATAAGAGGAAAAAAATTTCAACCCTAGCAAGAAAACCTTACATCGTGTCAGTAAGCCTGTTCTATACTTACATAGAGCATTTCTAAATTACCAGGGAAAATAAATTTGGATATTTTCTTTCTGCCTGGTACTGACATAACACTCTGGGTTTTTTTCATCTTTCACACAAACATTGTTTTACAGATGTCATTGGTCTGGCTGTATGCCTGGATTACTGAAGCCAGCACTTAACCAAAATATAGCTGCTTAAGTGTACCTACTGTGAATATGAATTTTGAGAAGTTCCTCTTCTTGAGTATCTTCTTAACAGTGTTTGTCACAGAGTATAGACAATATTCTTCCCACCACATGTGAAAAACTTGCTGTAAAAGAGTGACAGGATTGATCAATCAAATGTACTGAGGTATTTGTCTCAAAATTAGTCATTTTATTAAGAAGCTGAGATTCTAGTTGTACTCCTCTATTTGCATCCAGTTCAACATATTTTTTGTCAACACCATGCTTAATGTGGCTTTTTCTTTTTCTTTCTCCTCTCTAGAATCTTTTACGGAAGTTGATGCAGATTTCCATGCTAGAATACCAGTGGTGGTGTGCAGAGAAAAGCAAAGGTCTCAGTTGTCACTTTGTGTGTTCTAATAGTATATAGCAATGTAAATTATATGTACCAACATCTGAAAAAATGAAGTTTCTGTACTAAATTATTACAGTTCCATGGATCTTGAAACACAAACTAACACTCATGGGCAAGTCATTCGTAGCCTAGAATAAGAGGGTAAGGGTTATTCTGTCCTCAGCTGTGTATTTCCCAATCCCTTCAACCATTATGGTTTCCAGCATGTACCCTTACCCTTCCATTTGAGATAACTGCTTAAGCAGAAACTTTCCTTCCTTATGGGTAATGCAGATACCATGTTAAATTACAGATTTCTGTAAGGGCAAGATCAGCTCGCTTAGCTTCATTAGTATTTTGAGAACACGTGAAAGACATTTTATTTTGCCCATTTAATGGATATCACTTAAGATTCATGAAACATTCTATGAACGGCTACTGATACAGAAATATTGCCACTTATTTGCTGCTACCTTGATCTTTCACTGTTTGAAAATGTTTCTTGTGCTGTGGAAACAGCATAGAAACTTTTCTGATGGGTGTGGTATGGGAAGATTGTTTTGATGCATGAAAGAAATTAGTACTGTAATTTTTTTTTTTTTAGTTCAGTGATTTAGTATCATTAGAAAGAAATACTTAAATTTGAATTGTATTTGAAAACAGTTTCGCAGAAATTATAATGCATATATTTACAACTTAGCCATAAATCAAATTGGTTGTCCATGCTTCTTTTAATGTAGATATGGTGTCTGTGAGAGGCTAAGTCTTTCCTTACAGCCTTCTGTTACACTGTTCTGTGAGATGTCATCTGACCTGTGGCTGTTCTTACAAAGCCTCCAAGATCTTTTACTTTGTTTCTTTTTGGGTTTTAGTGGCCTTATTTGTAAAGTGAGTGCAGGGAATGAGAATGCTTATCTGACAACAAACCATTTGGCTACGCTTGGAAAACTGGAACCTACTGTAGTACCTTTAGTGATTGCCTTCAGGTACTGGGCAAAGGTAAGAGTCATTTGTATTCCCCCATCTGTGAATAAATATTGAACGAACATTGATTTTATGCTGGTAAGAAAACAGTTGTTGCAGCTGTCTTTGGAATTTTTTTTTAATAAATTTTAACTTTTATAAATTATATAATTATCATTTGTGTATTTTAATGTTCCACTAAATTTCAAAAGTGGAATTTTAAGCTTCAGCCAGTGGCATGCAGACTATAAGTATCCTGCTCTGTTACCAAACAAGTCAGGGGAGTGTATATGAAATTTGATTACCAATTTCACATAAACTTAATCCATCATGAAAAAAAATAAAAAAGCTACTTGTTTCCATATGTAGATTAAAACTTTCCTGTGAATTAAAATAATTTGTTCCAAAACTGTGTGTCTGCAATTAAAATATGATTTAATAAAAACATTGAAAAACTCTTGACTTGCACTGTATCTATGTAAAATGAGTCATCATTTTTGCAAATGTGCTGTATACTGTCTGTTTTGCCAGTCTGCACCCTACATCTCTTACACTGAAAATATTATGGTAATAACATGTCCAGTAAATATCCAGGCCTTGAGAACAAAGTCTGTCTCACAAGAGGTCAAAGATATCTGAGTTTCTGTCAGTATTTAATGTGACAGTAATTAAAATATTATTTTTCACAGTTTCACTTGAAACTTTAACGACTGCACAACTTATTTTTACAGTTGTGCTGTGTTGATCGTCCTGAAGAGGGAGGCTTGTCACCTTATGTGTTCGCTTTAATGGTTATTTTCTTTCTACAACAGAGGAAAGAGCCTTTTCTACCTGTCTATTTGGGATCATGGGTACGTGTATTAATACACTGAATGGTATGAATGAGAGGACTAATCACTTGCGGTGTAATCTGTCAGCTTCTTGCTGACATTTCTGCAGGAATGCAGAAAGAATGTGAATTCAGCCAGACTACACTTAACCTTTTTGTGCTTGGCTGTAAGGATGCAAGTCACAATCATAATCATTGAATTAAGTGCTCCTCTTGTCAGTAAGGAGAACATTGAATAATGCACTTCATAACAACCTACTTCCTTATTTCTTCACATTTTCTTCCAGACTCTTGAGAACTCTGAATTCACATACCTACATCCCAAAACAATGTCTTGAATTTTGACATCTAGCTCTTCAAAATGTAGAGCACAGTTGGGGAGCACATTGGCGTGATATCTGCCCAAAAGATCAGACTAGGGGTTTAGAGCATGTATTTCTGGGGTTTAGAAGCTTAAATGCATTTTAATATCAGGAGTTGTACCATAGACACAAATCCAGAATCCAGTTCTCCAGGACACCATTCAGGTGTTATATTTGTGGCACCCACTTTTGTTCTTACAGTCACCTGTTACGTGTAAAGTCTATGTTCCAGTTTCCATAACCAATTGCATGGTCCTTGCAGTTAGCAATTTCCTTCAATACGTGAGTGACTCATTCCCCAAAATCTCTCCACCCTCGGCCCTGAATAAGAGAAAAGTCCTATAGTACATATAATTAAAAAATACATACTTATGCTTGTGTAATGTCAAAGACAATGTTCTATGATATATGTATACGCTTCCAAAAGCACTGAACTCTTGAGAGTTTTTTGTAGAGAAGTACAGAAGAGAAGCAGATTGGGGTATATTCTAGGCCCGGAACAGCTATTTTTTTTAAACTTTGTTGTGTTTTAATTTATCTTACTGCCGTGGAGGGGAAACATGTAAAGTTCACATGATGTTTAGATGTATGTTTCTTTTTTCTATTTCCTTTAGATTGGAGGATTCTCATTAAATAAATTAACTAATTTTCATCTGAAAGAAGTTGAGAATGATGCTGTAGTTTGGGAGCATAACCCCAGTGATGATTCTGATGTGCCACAAGAAACTTCCCCTAGAAGGGGCAAGGTCTGAACCATTTAATTAACTTCTGTAGTAGTCTAGCAGTCACTGCTGTTCTTGAAAAAAGTACCATCTTCTAATTTTGTTTTGTGTTTATGTTGCAAAACCATGAGCTGAACTAAGAGATTGCATGGCTGCTTGATACCATGCTTACTGTGCTTACCTCTTGGTGCTAAGAAGCTAGCAGGAAACTAGGTGTTACTTCAAACTCTTCGATAAGACCTTGGGTTTTAATCTGTCAGAGGAGAATATCATTTATAAAGCTGAAGCAATTTTATCTCAGAATTAGGTTAAGCATGTGAGAAATACTTCCTCTTAGCTTACAAATTATTTGTTTTATTAACAACTTGACAAGAAACAGTATCGCTATAGGATTGCACGTTACAACAGTTAACAATACAGTTTAGGCTTTGCTAAAAAATAGGCTATGTAATCCATTCTGTCCAATTAGACTAGATGTGATATTTTCTTGGAAATTTATAAATTATGGCATAAACACTTAATAAGCAACTACTATTAATCATTGAGGCTATTCTTTATCATTGTAGCAGTCTTCCATTTTCAATTTTTTATTATCTCTTGCAACTTTTGAACTGCAGTTTTTATTGCAACTGCAGGAGTATAGGAGCAACTATAAATTTTGTAATATTAATTACAATGAAATACTAAGAAATGCAACAGCTAAACACTTATGCATTAAATGTTTAAGCTTTTCTTCTGTAATTGACAGGTTCCTTTAGTATTTGGCTCAGGACAGCAGTGTTCAGCACCTGCTGGTCAGCTCTGGGTAGAACTGCTTCGTTTCTATGCCTTGGAGTTCAATATGGCTGATTTGGTTATTAGCATACGACTCAAAGAAACAGTGTCTCGTGAATCAAAGGACTGGCCGAAAAAGCGCATTGCTGTGGAAGGTATATATATCAACAAACTTCAAAGAACTGTTACTTTAATTTTCTAGAGTACTGTCTTGGCTATTGACATTGTGTGTAATAACTTAGAATCTTTCAATATTTGACTGTGATTCCCAGTAATAATAGTAGAAAGTTAATAGTTTTGGAAATAAATAATAATAATAATAGTTTTGGAAAAAAAATCAATTTAAGTAGTATTTCTCCTGGGTACTTTTTTAAACGTTATCAAAAGTAATAAAGTGGACTTAAAAATCGTCTTGGGCACAATTCATAGACCTTATATCTCTACACAATATTTTAGAGTAGCATATTCAAATTTTGTGAGGCTGTAAGTGTGTTTGTTCTTAAAAAAAAGTTAACTCCTGCACTGCTGGTTCACTTCTTCTTTCTACTAGATCCATATTCAGTCAAAAGGAATGTGGCAAGAACTCTGAACAGCCAGCTAGTGTATGAGTATATTCTTCACTGCCTGAGAGCAACTTACAAGTATTTTGCCCTACCTCACAAAAAAAGTGCAAAATTGAGCAAAAGACCCTCTCCAAATGCCAATGAGGAGAAATCCCAAACGCTGGACCATGGAGAAGATGCTGTAAAGCATGAAGACTCTGAGTTGCAAAACTTGGATGGTAGAACAGACACAACCGTAGTGGAAGATTGCATAATGGATACTAGAGGTACTCACCAGGCACAAAGAATTGATCCTTCAAAACAGTGCGACGGCTCAGAAAGCTTCACAGAAGAAGAACTGGCTGATGATGTAAGTCATTTGGAAATTGCCCATGAAGATTCAGACTGTATAATTGAGGAAATTATTTCTGGAGATAATGAGGATTTTAAACCAAGTTGTGAAGAGACAGAGAGTGGAAATGAAGAGGAAGAAGAAGAGGAAGAGGAAGAACATGAGCAACAAAAAAGATGGAATAATATCTTGACTACTGTGCAGGGAATAGATGAAGACAGTGATAGTGGAGATCTCCCTGTTACAGTGAATGAGCATGACATAGAGACATGCAGTACTTCAGACGCAGAAGGTTTTCAAAACGCTGCACTTACAGAGAGTGATGAGTTTGGCTTAGAGTGCAGTGGTATAATGGATGACAAGATTGACATTGATGAGGAGAGCACTGAAGAAACTGATGAACTAGATGAATCCCCCCAGAAATTCCTATGTTCAGCACAGAGTCAAATACCCGAAATGATTAATTCAGATGATGAGGAGGAAGAGGAGGAAGAACCAAGTCTTTTAAACCAGGGTGAGTGTGGTGTCATCATAAGAGCTGGAGATGAACTAGATAACACATACACTGGATCTGGAGATGATGATGCACTGTCAGAGGAAGATGATGATTTTTCTATCCCCAATAAATATGAGGACAAACATTTCAAAGAAGATGTGGATAGACCTCTGAGGATCAATTTGAGTCAAGAGGATCTTGCTGAGAAGGGAAGCCTTTTTGAAGAGAACACAGCAATAGAACAGTGTTTAGAATCTGAACTCTTTTATGAATTCAGTAAACCAGCTTTTACAAAGGGCAAGGTAAGCAAGCTGTATCAGAACATAAACATATTGCTTATGTTCTATTATCAGTTATATGACAGTGTTACTCACATTCATTAAAAGCATTATAGATTTTAAAAACAATCTTGCTTTCTGTTCATGCAGTCTCCTACAGTAGTATGTAGCTTGTGCAAACGGGAAGGTCACTTAAAGAGGGATTGTCCTGAAGACTTCAAGAAAATTGAGCTTGACCCACTGCCAGCACTGACACCCAAATTTTCAGTTATTCTAGATCAAGTTTGTGTCCAATGTTACCGTAAGTTTTTTCATTTGAATCTTGTTGTGCAGTAGAAAAATAATTGCAAAAAAAAATGAAATAACCACAGCCTAATGGTGTTATAATGGGGGCTGCTTTATTTGCCACACTGCATCCAACTCTCTTAAATAAAATTCTAAGATCTGTAAAGGCTTTGATAGAACTACTGAGTAGTTTGTATCTAGAGAAATACAAAATGTTTAGGCTTATCTTCCACACACTGGCTATATGATTACCCATTTAAACATCTTAATATAATTTCTAGGAGTTCAATTTTTGGTGGGTTTTTTGACTGATACTTTTACATTTCTGTCTACTTTGAATTTCATTACTGTTCCTTAACTTATGGTTTTTAGTAAACAAAGATTTTGGTGTTCTAGGAAAAATAGAGTCAAAATACTGTTTTGTAACACTTCTCCGCTTTTCTTCTTTTCAGAGTGACCCAACTTTCCTCCTTTCTAATTTCTGACCTGACAAAATGCATTATTTGTCTAATTAATGTTTTTATTTGAACAGGTATTTCTCTTCTACTTCATCTTTGCTTTCTTTCCTTCACAAGTGAATCTTCTCTTGCTTTTCGTCTCCCCCACCTCACTGTAAACATCTCACTTTTTAAATTTTAATCTTTGCTGTTGACTCTTTCTACAGATCAGTTTGCTTTAATTGTTGTCTTTGTTTTTTGTTTTTTTTTTTTTTAAGATGATTTTGCTCCAAGTATTGTAGAGGATCAGGCTCGGGAATATATAAGACAAAACTTGGAAAACTTCATTAGACAGGAGTTCCCAGGTAATTAGGCAGTTCTAGATATATTTATACTTTGGTGTTTTCATGTTTAAATGTTTTCCAAGAAAGTATATCATATCAGCATATTAAACACTTTAGTTTTGAACATTTAACCTATATTGTTGCTCAGCGTTGCTATCCTTCATTATTTTCTGGTTTAAGTTCTTTAAGGCTTTGGTTTAAGTCTTTTTGGACTTTGTCATATATACAACACATTAGTAGGAAGGGACAATGGCAAGGTAAGGAGAAAACAATTAAAGCAGTAGTGGAACAGTTTTATAATTGTTACTTTAGCCTTATTGATTAGCCAGACTTCTCATTGTTGTATCTGCTCTTGCAAACAAGTTTTTTTTAATCCTTCATACTGAAATTTCCTGGGTTTGGAATATTTTAAACTACATCTGATCTGTCCGCAGAACTTAGCTATTTGAACTTTTTGTTGTGGTTGTTTCTGGAGTTCTTACCTGTAACACCTGGACTTCAGTTCATGGTCTTTTAAAATTAGCGAGAGATTTTTTTGGCTGGAGCCTAGTATGTGGACAGATAAGTCCCTTATCCTGAAAATCTCTGTAGAGAGCAGTCTTACATATTTTTATCATATTTCTTCTTGGAGCTGCATGCTGATGATTTAATTATTGTAAAAATTAACTTGTTTCTGGATCTTCCAGGCTACTCATTTGAACCAATAATTTCCTCATCAGCAAAGCTGGTAAGAAAATAAGTTTTGGTGTACCTAGAAAGACGGTAATGTTTCATGCCTATATTAAAAGAGGTGCAGTGTTTTGAAGCTATATACAACTTAAGATTCTGTGTCAATGTTGTTATAACACATCATGTCTCTTACAGGAACCAAGCTGAGTTTGTTTGGCTCCTCAAAAAATGGCTTTGGCTTCAGACAAAGTGACCTTGATATCTGTATGACAATGGATGGACTGGAAACTGCTGAGGTACTTTGAGAAAATTAGGTTTGGGGTTTTTTTTTTTTAATAAATGCAAAATTTTATGGTTGTGTATAGAAAGTAACAAATTTATTATTTTATAAAAGCTTTTTAGAGTAGAAGAAAACACAAACAGGTGCCACAAAAGCAGATTATTTTAGGGGGTTTTCCTGTTGGTCTAGGCATGAGTTTAAGAACTACCCTCAGTAGTCAGTTTTCTTCTGAGTTATGCACTACTTCTAGCATTAGTTCTGCAGATAAATAATGTGCTTTGTAGCATAAACAAGTAGAATGAGAGACAGTGGGAAAGGGCATCAATCTCCTTTCATGCCTAATATAAACTTTTTATAAGCCTATGTTAAGATATTATCTAGTGTTGATTTTACAAGTGCTATTTTGAAACAATTTCTGGTATTCCCAAAATTCCATATAATACTAAACTCTCAATTATTACAGCTTTAGGCGTATTGGCAAGTAA
The DNA here is from genome assembly GCA_011801015.1 of Ardeotis arabs. NCBI lineage: Eukaryota > Metazoa > Chordata > Aves > Otidiformes > Otididae > Ardeotis > Ardeotis arabs. The sequence goes on along the minus strand of JAAGAY010015946.1, from coordinate 66,748 downwards.
TGAAAGGTTTGCCTAAAATACTTGTAGCAGATATGACTTTCAACTTTTTTTTTCGTAATGTCTTAGGGACTTGATTGCATCAGAACCATTGAAGATTTAGCAAAAGTTCTCAAGAAACAGTCAGGTAACTTTCTTGAAAATTAAAATAAGTGTCTCTGTTTATGTGACTTCAGTTGCTGTAGTTAGAACGTTCTGGAGCACTGTAGATTAAAATCATTAGGAGAAACCTATACTGAAGAGCTTAATGTTAGTAAGACTGAGGTTATATGTTGTCAATGTTTGGATTTATTTTTGTTTGCACATGAGGTTTGTTTGTCTATGAATTTATAATGTTATAGGACCACATCTGAATTGGACAGATAGTATATTTGTAGCCTACATAAGAACAAACCTTAAGTTAAAACTTGAGGCTTCAAGTTATTAATTATGTTGTATTTGTATGTTCAGTGCCTATTAAGTTAATAGTAAAAGGTAGAGTGATACAAGTTTACAATAGGAATTCTGTTTTTTCTGCAAGAAATAATCCCTTTAAAGTGTTTGTTTTGGTATGTATCACATGAATTTAATATAATTGGAGCAAACTGTCAATGATCTCTTAAGCATATTTTTCTGTAACATTTAGACTTATCTCTGTTTTATTGTGGGGCAAAACATATTTGTATGTATTATATTTAGCAACTTCATCGTGTTTGACAAATGCATAAAATCAATATTAAATATAACTGAAATACAATTTTTATATCAACTAAGTTTTTATTTTGTAGCCTTTTTTGTTACAGTTTGGAGTTATCTGTAGAGCATTTGATACTGTTACAACTGTATTGCAGTCATTCAGTAATTAAACATTTCATCTTAGGTTTAAGAAATGTCTTGCCTATAACAACTGCTAAAGTCCCGATTGTCAAATTTTTCCATGTCAGAAGTGGTCTTGAAGTAGACATCAGTTTATATAATACTCTGGTAAGGTTATCTTTTTTTTTTTTTTTTTTTTTTTTTTTTTTTTTTGTAACAGAAAAATGTAGGTCTCCTTCTTGAGGCTGAAGTTATTGGTTTTTTGAGGTTCAATAATCAACTGTTTCCAATTACCTGTTGCAGTTTTAGATGTCCAAAGAACTTTTTTTTTTAATTATTTGACTATGAGTGGAGTCAGTTGCACACCTCCAACTTTAGAGTTGTCATTTCTGTAAGAAAATATATTAGTTCTCCAGTAATAGTAAGAAATAATGGTTTAGGTGTTTAAGTCTTTCTGTAGATGAGAGAGACAAAATAATATACCTTCAGCTTTCCTACACCCCACTTCCCATCACAGCTCTTGCTTAGCCTTGAGACTTGGAATAGTGATTTTGAACCCAGCTTGCCTGAACTGGAAAATGTGTTAGAATTTTTTCAATGTATCTGGACTTCAAAATGCAGTTCCTTTAAACAGCAAAGGAAAGTTTTAGAGCCAAGTATTAAACTTTCTGAAGTTACTGTATGAGCAAAACGGGTGTCTTGAGGAAGGTACCTCAACCACTAAGTCAGTCTGGAAGATTTTTCTTCTTGAAGTTAGGCATCCATGTAGGTCAGTTGATAGCTCTCTCATTTCTGGGCTCAAATCTCTTAGTTCAATAACTTAATCTTCTACCACATATTTTGAAAATGCAGTAGTAGATTAATGTTTCCCTTTCTGAAGCACTGTTCTGTGAATGCTGCTTTGTACTGCTTCTGCACAGATTAAGGGTGTTGATCAGCTTTTTAACAGAGCGGGTGATAACCTCATTGTTGAATGCTTCCTTTCAAATATACATTCCGCTACACAGGGCTTCACATCTGTCTTTCTTGAGCACACAACTTAGAGTTCTTGTATTTTCGGCCTATTCCTTCATTTCTTCAGAGCTCTTGTATTTTCTATATGACTTTCTTATTTTTATAGGCCTTGCATAACACAAGACTCTTGTCATCATACGCAGCCATTGATCCTAGAGTAAAATATCTGTGTTACACAATGAAAGTCTTTACGAAGGTAAGTGTATTTCAGACATTCAAGAAGCAGTAGTGCCTGCAGCAAGAGCTGATAACCGTAAAAGATATAAATTGTGTTTCTTTTTCTAGGTATGTGACATTGGAGATGCATCTCGAGGTAGCCTTTCTTCTTATGCCTATACTCTTATGGTGCTTTATTTTCTTCAGCAGAGAAATCCACCCGTCATCCCTGTTCTTCAAGAGGTACAGTATATCAAGAAAGAAACAAGTGTCTGTACACGGTATTGACCAGAAGAATGTCAGTGCTGAATCTGAAGGGCTCTTCTAATTAATTTAATATTATACTTTCAGATCTACAAAGAACCAAAAAAGCCTGAAATTTTAGTTGATGGCTGGAATGTTTATTTCTTTGATAAGATAGAGGAGTTGGTGAGTAAATCAGGTTAATTTGAAATGGTGTTACCTGTAGCTTTGCAAATGAAAAAGTATTCCTTTTAAGGAACATTGTGCTCAGATATGGTGGTTAAACATAGGAATGGAAGTGAAGTAGCTATTGCTTTGAAAATCTCAATCCTGTGCTGTAAAGCTTTAAGAATATTGTTGGTTGTAATTAATATGTGAAAAAAAAATCTGCAAAATCTACACAAATATAGATTTTAAAATTCTTTTAAGGTGTTAATGATGATTAATTGTTTTGTGTGTAATATTATTGGGTGGAGATAATGCCTGCAAGTCCCAGCTGCATATCTAGTCATAGCTGGTTAATCCTGTTGAATAATTTTGTGTTAAATAGGCACATAAGGTGAATTAATAAATTATTTTTAATAAGAGGCAAAACCTAATGTTAGAAGTTTTGTTAATTCACCACTTTTGTTGTTAATATTTTTAAAATATTTTTAAAACAATATTGGATTATTAATACTAATTATGAAAGGAAGGAAAGTATTCTAGTGTAACTGAATTGTATTTCTTTATAAAATAAGCTTACATTGTTTGAGTTTGCAAGTTGTGAAAATTATTCTGCTTAATGTAAGTACTAGAAATAAAAATATTTCTGTCATTCTCAGTCAGTTGTTTGGCCAGACTTTGGAAAAAACACTGAATCTGTTGGGCAACTGTGGCTGGGACTTCTCCGTTTCTACACAGAAGAATTTGATTTTAAAGAGCATGTCATCTGCATTAGGAGAAAAAATCTGCTTACAACTTTCAAGAAGCAGTGGACCTCCAAATACATTGTAATTGAAGGTAAAAGCATGTGAAGTACATGAATATGTGGAATTTCTTTAATGCTCACATGAAAAGTTTGGTCTCTCCACAAGGCTTGCTTATTTTTTCTGTTACTAGATTTTAAATTATTTGGTCATGTTTTGAAATCATCCAAAATTCCCATTGAGTTTCAGTAGTGCTAAAAATTATCCTTAGGGCTTTTTTTTTCTCTACTGAAAAGAAGCTGCAAAGCAGATTTTGTGCTTCTCTTAATGACAGTTACTGACAGAAAAATAGATTTAAACAAATCCTCTGGAAAATAAATTAGCTGTAAAGCAATTGAGGTTCTCTCACAAACACTAAATTTAGCTGAGTCCATGTTTACATAACCGATATTTAACCTTGAGTGTCATTACACTGTTAAGTAATACCGTGGTGTTTGTCAAGAAAATGCAGTAATGTGTTTTAGAAATGTTCCCAAACCATTTTCTGGCCCACATGACCTGCATGGAAAGAATTTCTTCTCTCTCGCCCACACAATCTTTTACAATCTCTTTTACAATCTTTCAGTCGGTTTAGAGCTGGACAGCTGTGATCCTTTGTCCATGGAGTTAATTTATTTTCAATAAATTTGCAAACAGTTCAGTTTCAGTATGTTAATTCTGCATTGGGAATAGCTGCCTTGGGTTGTTCATATGTATGTAGACATTGCTTATCTTGCCCTGGACTTGAGTAATGCCTATAATGCTTTTTGTACAGACCCCTTTGATTTGAACCACAATCTTGGAGCTGGATTGTCAAGAAAAAGTAAGTCTCCTGTTAACAAATTTGGGTACAAAGTGAAGAGCTTATCTTAGATCTTATTTTACTGTCTTGTTTGATGTTTGAATGATGATTTCTTCTTTTTTTTTCCTTCCCCAGTGACAAATTTTATAATGAAGGCTTTTATCAATGGCAGAAGGGTATTTGGTACCCCTGTAAAAATATTTCCTAAAGAATATCCATCAAAAATGGTGAGTTGCTTCTAAGATCAGTATATGCATGCTCTTGGGTGTATAACTTACCACTTACAGGAGTATAATTGCCCTCTTTTTAAGCTCTTCTCTCTTAAATTTCAACAGTACTCTAAAAATCTTTATGGGAATTATTACTGAGTACTATTTTCATGTTTTTTGCATGTAAAATATGTTGGCATGCAGAATATTAATCAAGTCAGAGCTTCATTGTACAGGCTTACGTATTTTAGTCCCTATTGAAACCAGCTTACCGTTTCTTGAAACTGCAGTTTTAAAAAAGAGCTTGCAGACCTGGTGGTCAACAGGCTGCCTGTAAAGAAGCCAGTGGCCAGTTAATCTCACCAGGTCTTTCAGAATTTCAGCTACACACACAAGGTTTATTCTGCTCTGTGACTCTTAGCTACTTTTTAACAATTGCTTATCTGTCTTGATTCCCAAGTGTATGGATTTTCATTTTAAATGCATTGTTTCTTGTTCAGGAGTACTTTTTTGATCCAGAGGTACTAACAGAAGGAGAACTGGCACCAAATGATAGATGCTGCAGAATTTGTGGTAAAATTGGCCATTTCATGAAAGATTGTCCCATGAGAAGAAAGTGAGTACAGTTTTGGCATCTGTATGGAACATTTCCTTACGTTTGTTTAGAAGAAAGATTAGGATAGTAATGCTAAAACAAAACTTGTACATTCTGCACATTATTTCCTTTACTGTTTAAATGAAAATGTATCAATACCAGTTTTGGCAATGGTGGATGGTGGTGGTTTTTAAATTTTTGGTCTGTGTTGAGTCACAACTTAACTTTTGCCAGCATCATCTGTAGTGCTTTTTTAACAGAATGTTTTCATAGAAGGCTGCAAAACTACTTAGCTTAAGGCAGTAATGCTGACTCTGCATTTCATTATGTAGGAAAGCACTAGTCAAAGAGAATCTAAATGTAAAGCTCAATAGCTGTGTACTGTGAAAAGCACTCATGAAAGCATTTTATATATTTTCATTTAGTAGCTTCTACTTCTAGAATCCTACTGCTCCCAGCAAGACACTTTTTTGTCATGTTCTGAATAATGCAATTCATGTCAAAAAGCAAGACAATAATGTCACAGCATTATTTTTTAAGCACACATATACAAGAACAGTGTCCTGTTTTATATCCAAGAGAAGGTTTCCTGATGCTGAGTAACCAGATGTCCAAAATTCAGCAGCTGTCTTCTTGTAAACATATCTTCCTGCTCTTCGTATTATGAACTGTCTAAACTTAAAACTGATCCATTGATTTTTTTTTTTCATAGTTAAGACAAAGCTCTTTAAAGACTTCATGTCTATAGAATAGTTAAAATCTGCAAATAAAACTTCAAGAGGATGAAATCTTGAAAGTCTTTGTGCTTACTTGTAAGGTGAATGGAAAAATTAGTCTTTGTTTAGAGTATGTCTATGTTAAAAGCTGTAATTAAAAATCACCTGCACTTTTATGTAAGCAGCTAAAAAGCTACTTACATCAAATCAGATGAAGTAGCCTTTCTGCTACACAACAGAGAATTGTGAACTTATAGTGTTGAGACTGTTAATTTGGAATTTATTCAACTTCAGCAAATGCAAGTACAAAATACTGAAGGTGGTGTTAAAATTTACTCAGTGTCTAAACTGCTGTCTCAAATGCAATGGATTTGTAATCTTGCATTCTGGAGTGAAAGTCTGGTTCATTGAACATGCACAGCTATGTTCTCTACAACATTAGAGTGAAAGTCAATGGGATTTTGCATTTAAGAACGTAAATGCCTTACTGAGTCCTCTGTCCAGCCATTGCAGTAGGAGATGCTGTCTATGGTGGGCATATTAGTTGACTGTTTTCTGTAATCTCTTCTTGTGCATTTTCCCAGCATCTGCAGTTGCTGTGTAAGAGATGTTAGAGCACATAACTGCCTTGGTCTGGCAGTATTCATTTGTGGACCGGAGTTGTTTATGATTTTGTCCTTTTCGTTTGATTGTTTTTTTCTGAACCTTGATTCTCCTGTTTTCCTTAACAATATTCTATGGCAACCAGTTCCATAAGCATGCTAACTAATGCGTAAAGTAGTACTTTCTTTCATCTGTTTAAAGCCAATCTCATTTTAGTTTCATAAGCATTCATAGGTCCAGCCTTGTGGGATTTAGTTAGTAATGATACCACCTTGATGATTTTGTAAGCCATGATTGTGTTCACTCTCTAGCTGCTCTCCAGGTTAGTGAGTCTTGACCTTTTTAATTTCTCTTCCCCAAACACTTGCTCTTTTCACCATTTTAGCTGCCTTTCTCTGCACCTTCTCTAACTCTACTAATTCCTTCTTAAAATATTGAGACCAGACCAAGATGCAGTACTAGGGTGTAGGCACACCATGGGTTTATGTAGCAACAAAATGAAGACTCTGTCCTGTTCTTAGTATTTTATACATCCTCTCACTACACTCCCTAATAACCAGTCCCTCCTTATCTTTCCTGTAGGCCACCTTTAAGTACTGGAAGGCTGCTGTATGGTCTCCCGAGAGCCTTCTGTTCTGCAGAATGAACAACCCCAACTCTCTGTTTGTTCTTGTAGGAGAGGTGCTCCAGCCCTCTGATCATCTTTGTAGCCCTTCTCTGGACCTGCTCCAACAGGTCCATGTCTTTCGTGTACTGAGGACTCCAGAGCTGGATGCCACACTCCAGATGGGCTCTCACCAGGAGTGGAGTAGAGGGGCAGAATCACCTCCCTCGTCCTGCTGGCCACACTTCTTTTGATGCAGCCCAGGATTGGCTTCCTAGGCTGCGAGTGCACGTTGCGTGCTCATATTCAGTTTTTCATCCACCAGTACCCCCAAGTCCTTCTCCGCAAGGCTGCTCTCAATCCACTCATCATCTAGCGTGTGTTCGCGTTTGAGATTGCCCTGACCCATGTGCAGGACTTTGCACTTGGCCTTGTTGAACTTAGCAAGGTTCATGAGGATTAGATGGACTTTTTTTTTTTCCCTTCTGCTGTCATTGTAACACCAGCACCCAGATTTTCTGTTGTGTTTATATTTTTTGAGATACAATTAGAATTTAGGGCTGTATTGTAACCTAACTGTAAAGTTTAATTATGAAATATGTTACATATACGGGTACATTAATTCACTTTACTTAACCCACTGAAGAAATACATTAGATACATCTGTTGTCTATAGACAGCACTTTGGTTGGTTGGTTTTTTTCACTCTGTGGATATATGTAAGACCTATGAACTCTGCAGCGTTTTTCTTCTTCTGCAGACTAAGACGGCGGCGTGATTATGAAGATATCAAAACCCAGAGGTACACAGAAAGCAAGGAGAAAAGAAGTAAAGATGACAAAGAAACACAGAATAAAACAACAGAAAAGGAGAACTCAATCAAGGAGGGAAATTTGCATCTATGTGCACCTCAGAAGAGGAAACTAACAAGGGTAATAATGGAAACTGGAAGAGAAAAGACTCCCAGGCAATCAGCAGAGAAGTGGAAGCGTCTGGAAGACAGAGACTTACGAGAAAAACGTTGTTTTATCTGTGGAAGAGAAGGTCATATTAAAAAGGAATGCCCACAGTATAAAGGAGCTGCAGGTATGAATCTGATTGAGCAGTTTAAACAGAGCTTATGTTTTTTTGATACTTTTAACAGGGTTGACTAACAGATAAGGTTTTTGCTTTGAATGGCAACACGTAAATGCCATCTGTTTTGTTGGTTTTTTTTAATGTAGTCACATTTAGTCAGTTTTCCCCTCATCCTCACCTACCTTTCAGAATGTTGCTATATCCCCAGAGATTTGACGTGTTTTCTCTTAGCAGGTAAGGTGTTTCTAATGGAAAGGGTATGAGTGTCAAATATGTTGAAATTGCTTCCATTGTCCTCACTGTATAAGAGTTAGCTAACATTTCAGATTACAGCTTTTCTTTCAGTACATCATAATTGCAACAAGAGCTAGCCTTGTAGCTCTTCACCTAAATCAGAATTATTCCATAAAGACCCTAAAGTCACTATGAAAATGTACAAATTGCTCAGATAGAATATTGTGAATGAAATAAAATAGAGTGTTCCTGCCAACTCAGCAGTCGGAGGGATATAGCAATCTGTCATATTTTTCATTGAGTCAATTTGCAACTTTGGTTTAAAAAAAACCCCAAGCTACAAAAATGCCCCCAAATCCAGATCCTGACTGACAGACCGGGACGAAAAAATGAAATATGTGCTTAGCAGTACCTAAGTCATCCTTCAGATAAGACAGATCTCTGATCATCTGTGTTGTAAAGGAAAATAATTCTAAGATAAAACGGAGACTCCTTAAGACAGTGAATGGTACTTTTAGTTAGCTTCCAAAGGAACACAGTATTATTTTTTCCCTGTAGGTAAACCTAGGAGCATTTAAATTCATGGTGGAAAAATTTGCTCTACAGATTACTCATTACTTGACCTCTTAATGTAACAAATAGGAGTCCTTTGTATAAATATAATTTCAAACCAGCTCTTCTCTACTGGCAAAAATGTTCTGTCTGGCTTAGATCAGGAGACTCTTCCTAATCAGATGTAATTGGTGGAAGAGGGCATAAGACTGTGCAAACAAAGTACTTGAAGTGAGAGGAAAACACTGCAAATATATTCAGAACCTTCAAAGTATTTAGAAGTGGTTTTAGTTCGATAGACCACTACAAGTTTTTGGTGGACAGAAAAGACGCTTAAAAATTGCAGCCACATTTTATTCTTCTTGTGACCTTTTGAATATGTATGTCAAGTCTAAATTCAACTTTTGAGTATCTTTATCTTTGACCTTGTCTCGTTGAGCGTTCCTTTCTACCATTCCATTTGCCATGATACCGAGTTGGCCAAGGTGAAGGGCAGTATGCCTGACCGTCTTGTAGTCAGTGACATTGGTCTATTTTATAACATTCCTCATATAAGAACTGTGCTGAGGCTGTAGAGTACACATGTCTAAAATAATGAATTCTGGAGTAGGCAGTTTTGTCTATTATCTGCATTTTAGGAATTGTCTATTAGGAATTAGGAATTGTCTATTGTCTATTATCTGCATTTTAGGAATTACTATATTTGAATTTGAAGATAATTGTTGTAGGTTGGGCTTTGTCTTTGCTTGCTTAGTGCCTGAAGTGTCCTCTGTAGTTTAATAGAATACTATGAACATCTGGACCTAAGAGATCAGACTTTGTTCTTTGCTGTGCTACAAACATTTTGTGAGACTGGAAGCACGTCTTCCAGTACCTCAAGGGGGCCTACAAGAAAGACGGGGAGAGGCTGTTCAGTAGGGCCTGTTGTGACAGGACTAGGGGTAATGGTTTTAAAATAGAGGGGGGTAGATTTAGATTGGATGTTAGGAAAAAAATTTTCACGATGCGAGTTGTAGAACACTGGAACAGGTTGCCCAGAGAGGTGGTGGATGCCCCATCCCTGGAAACATTCAAGGCCAGGTTGGATGAGGCTCTGAGCAACCTGATCTAGTCAGGGATGTCCCTGCTTCTTGCAGGGGGGTTGGACTGGATGACCTTTGAAGGTCCCTTCCAACTCTGACCATTCTATGATTCTATGACTATGGTGAATACACTTATGCTTCACTGTAGATGCATCTCACCTCATTGTGCCAGTTTTCCACATTATAAAACTGAGAAAAATAACAATGTCCTACCTTTTACGCACAATGGAGGTAGATTGCAAATATTTTGGTATTCTTATGTCTTACTTTACATGAAATGGAAACTACTTTGAAATTATCAAACCTTTCTTATATTATGATCTTTTCAGGTGGTTCAAAACCAGAAGTGTTGTGTGGATCTCCTTTACCCAGCGCTGTCAAACATGCTGGTAGATTAAATCAGGTAAACAACAAATATTCCGTTTCTTAGATATTTTTCCATTTAAATGTTCTAAAGTCCATATAAAGTAACGAAAAATAGCTTTACTTAACTTTTAAAGGAGAACTTTTTATCTTTTTATTGTGGAATGTTGTAAGTCAATTTTGTTGGTTCATCAATGTGTATATGTTGTTTACAGGGAGTGCTTATACATGAAGAAAAAAAGAAACAAAAAGGAAGAGTATTTTTGAGTCCCCAGACAGGTTTGTGTATCTTAATTGCAATTCCTAAATTCTGTGTAAAAGTACGTATTTTTAACTGGCTTCCCCCTCAGCCCTTATGGGAACTCTGCCCAATTTGCTGAACACAGCAGCAGTCTGGATAGGTAGCTAGATAATTCTGAAGTGAAGCCACATTTGGTTTTTTACTGGAAAAGTGTGCTTTTTTTTCAGCTTTCTTTTGGAAGCAAAACTTAGGCATGTCAGTTCTATGCATTTTTTCTTTAATTCCAGTAGATTTATTTTGCAGAAAGATGTGGTGGGTTTTTATCAATCTCTCTTCTGTCCTGTTGCAGCAGAGATGGGATTTTATGTTCTTCAGGGATCACATGTGGAGTGCTTTCTTGTGAGGCCTCCTCAGAGTAATTGTCTAGAATTCCACATGATCAGCTAAATTAGGAGAGACTATCAAAACACATCCTTGGCCTGAGCTGCCGAAATGCAAGGAAGTTAAAATTACAAGTAGCAGTCAGATGATAATATAAAGGCCTCTATATATTCTCTTTGGATCGGAGATGTTTTGTGTTAGATGCATGGTTAGAAATGCAGCTTCCTTACAGTAATTTCACACACTTATTAACAGGTACATTGAAGATTTTAAAAGCAACTGCTTTTTAAAATTACTTTAGGTTTCTAGTGCAACTCTGCAAACTTTTTAGCAGGTTGGGTTTTTTTCAGTAAAATACATAAATGTCTTCTGGGGCACCTGAAAGGAGACCTAAGTAGTCTTCACAGCCTTTGGAAAACTAAACTGCAATTAAGTATCTCAAATTAAATTCTGAGTATTGCTGGGCAGACACAGTATTTTCTGTTTTCACTGCAAGGCTTTTTCTAATCTAAGTTTGAGGATTTTAAGCAGAAAGTGATTTGTCATTAGGTGTTTAGCTGAAATTAGTTTTCAATTTTGTGTTTCAGTATTTCCTACTGTCCTCCAGCAGGTAATGATCTAAATTTGATCTGTGTGTGCTTTTATTATAGTTTGACTTAACAGTAGTTTTCTACTGCCTGATTGTTTCAGTTTTATGTCTTGTCTTTTTTTTTTCTTCAAAAACCTTTAAAGTATGATGCTTTCTTCCTTCCAATCTTAGGCAGCCTTTCCAATAAATACATGACTCAGGGAAAAGCCTCACAGAAGAGGACCCAACAAGAATCATAAGGGATATTAAGCACTGTTAAATTGCAATACAGGCCCTTCATTTGTTTAGAAAATTTTCTTTGCCTCAAGCATCTGGATTCACAGGACGGCAGCATAGACAACCTTCGACTTAATTTTAATGAAATATGGGTGTTTTATTTTAGATTACTAGTACAAGCAACTGTGGATTTTAATACGGACCCCTGCTCTTAAATAGATTGTTTGAGCATTTTAATAGAAAGCCATGATGTTTTGTATTTGTTTACTAGGTAAATCATATAGAACAGGGCAGGTACTAAAAATGGACAGTTTTCAAGATTTTGTCGTTCCACCTGACCATTTTAAAATGCACTAAAATTGTGTGCAAGCCAAATACATTATATTTCTTCAAAAATTGAATTTTTGAAGGAGCAAATAATATTTATTCATGTTCATTGTTTACTGAATCCTTGTGTAAGTGTTTGAAATGTTTGTAGACTGCTATGTTGTTTTGTTTTTTTTCCTGTAGAGAACTGAAATCATAGATACTAGTAAATGTACTAGTAAAACAATCTCTGGGCAAGCAGTGCCACTGGGTTTTTTCTGTTCTGTGATTTGATGGGAGTTCATTTGCTGCTGTGCTTGTGTACAAGAAGACAGACAGACTAAGAAACAGGTCAATCCTGTTTGCTGCTGCTAAGAATCTTTTTCAAGGCATTGGGGATACAGACAAAAATGCTTTAAGAAATAGAGGTATTATATTTGGCAACTGAGGAAAACATACGTCCATTTTCATAAAATGTGAAGGGGATCCTTGTACCAGCCAAGAATTTAATTAGTAGTATGAACTTGAGCTTTACTTGAAGTCCTTCCAGAGCTGGTAATGTACCATCTTATCTTGTTCAGGAAAGAATTAGTTACATGGTAAAATTGAAACCACTGTTATTTATGACTTTGAAATAAATTTCAAAAGAAAACATTAAAAAAAATAAGACTTAAGTTTCTGTATTTCTTCTTAGGGTGTAGTTTTCAGAATTCCTGACTTAATTTATCATTAATTCTACATTTATTAGAAATATCTGGTTTTAGAAATGTCATGTTTAATTTTTTCCTTAGCCGTCTGTTTTCATTGAAGTTGAAAGCTAGAATTGCCAAAGTGCTCTTAGGGAACTGTTTTGGTTTTCATCCATCTGTAGCCAGCTATCTGTAAACTTCTAGATGTGCGACTTTCACCAAAAAAAAATTCTTTTGTATTCTTTCCTCAACATATTTTCAAGCAAAATATTAGCTAGCAACAAATAGAAAATAATTACAACTTTGTCTTCTATAGCATATTTCATCATATGAAATTAAGTTAGTTTTTCCTTCAAAAATAAGTTCGTTCTTGTAGTTTTTCATTCATATTCCCCCCCAAAAAAAGGCTGACATGCCTTCTGTATGCCTTATTTAGCCCTTTATTCAAAGTTACTTTCAGTTTTGATGATGGGAATGAAATGTGTAAGCCTCTGAGTAACTATGGCGTAATGTCAAAGACAGAAGTTTGTTGGTTTTTTTTTAAATCAGATTTATGCATACTCGCTCTCTTCCATTTGTGATACTGTTAAGTTTTCAACTGTGAGATTTCTGAATTCACATCTGAATCATAGAATCATAAAATCATATAATCTTTAAGGTTGGAAAAGACCTCCAAGATCATCAAGTCCTAATCAACGTAACACAACCATGTCCTCAAGTGCCACATCTACACGTTCTTTAAACACCTCCAGGGATGGTGACTCCACCACTTCCCTGGGCAGTCTGTTCCATTGCCTGATCACTCTTTCAGTAAAGAAGTGTTTCCTGATATCCAACCTAAACTTCCCCTGCTGCAGCTTGAGGCCATTTCCTCTCATCCTGCTAGTAGTTATTTGGGAGAAGAGACCTACACCAGATCTACCACTCTTCTCGCTTTGAAGCTGCTGTTTCCTTATGCAACTACACATTCTACGTAGTTACTAGTCTCATAGCCCTAAAAAAAAAAAAAACCCACATGTGTTATATATTACAAGCATTAAACCTTTGTTTGCTTAAGGAGTAGTTAAAAAGCACAGTCATAACTTACAGAATAAGCACAGTTGAGGAGTTATACATATCTGCTGAATTAATTTGTTGTAAAATTTAGTAAATGGGTTGAAAATTAAAGTTGAAGAAAAGTAAGTTCTTAACAATTCTTGATATCCAGGATCTTGCTTGCCTTATGAGAGTATATTCTTATGGGAGTATATAGGAGCACAAATACAGGCTCGGCAGAGAATGAATCAAGAGCACCCTTGAGGAGAAGGACTTGGGAGTGCCACTGGATCAGAAGCTCAACATTAGCCAACAATGTGCACCTGCAGCCCAGAAAGCCAATTGCATCCTGGACTGCATCAAAAGAAGGTCAAGTAGGTCGAGGGAGGTGATTCTGCCCATCTACTCCACTCTCCTGAGACCCCAGCTGGAGTATTGTGTCCAGCTCTGGAGCACCCAACCTAAGAAGGACATGGACCTGTTGGAGAGAGTCCAGAGGAGGACCAGGAAGATGATAAGAGGGCTGGAGCACCTCTCCTATGAGGACAGGCTGAGAGAGTTGGGGCTGTTCAGCCTGGAGAAGAGGAGGCTCTGGGGAGACCTTATAGTGGCCTTTTCAGTACCATCTTATAGGAAAGATGGGGAGAAACTCCTCAGCAGGGCCTGTTGTGAAAGGATGAGGGATAACAGTTTTAAAATAGAGGGAAGTAGATTCAGACTTGATATAACAAAAAAAAATTTTTTACAGTGTGGGTGGTGGAACACTGGAACAGGTTGCCCAGAGAGGTGGTGGATGCCACATCCCTGGAAACATTCAACACCAGGTTGGACAGGGCTCTAAGCAACCTGATCTGGTTGGAGATGCCCCTGCTCCTTGCAGGGGGGTTGGACTAGATGGCCTTTAAAGGTCCCTTCCAACCCAAACTATTCTATGATTCTCAAGGGAAGCAACTTTCCACATGCAAAGAAAAACTCTGAAAGGACACATTGTGTCAATAGAAAAATTCTAGAAAAAGAATGGTATCAAAACTAATAGTAATAAACTAAAATAATAGTTTACAACTAAATTAATACCAATAAGATGTAATAAGACATGCTTAAAAAACCTCTTCTGAAGCACCTGTATACTCAGTCCCTCTCATGATACAGAGGGACACTGAGTTGGTAGCACTGTTTATTTGTGCTGCTTTTTAATTTTTTTTTTAAATGCTCTTGTCATATCTCACAGGAATGTCACATGCTTTTAATGTCCCTGTTTCCAAAGTTGGAAATGTCTTCTGCTACAAGCAGTTAGTTATTGTGCTGAAAAAAGGAGGTGCGCAGCACAGTTAACTGTCTGTCTTAAGCAGGCAATTTAATCTCAGCTATATAAGTACTAGATTAACACACATCCATCTCCCGTAAACTAATTGTTCTGGTGAGATTTTTTTCATAGATACATTTAAAACTGGTTTCTCATCCATTAAAAATTTTATTGATATGTATTTAATACACAATGATTTATTTTATAAACTTCATCACATTTTTATAAGAATTGTGGAAGACATATCAAAAATTATCTTTGCTAGTAACTCTTTGGGTCCTGAAATAGCTGCTTAGAATGGGAGCTTGCTAGCAAATAAAATATTTTTTTCCTATACTAATAAAGTTATCAATATTTCTTGTTACTCACTTGAACTATTTAGATTTTTATACTGAGTTTTGATTTTTAATGTACTGGAGATGAAAAGCACCTTAGAAAAAGGCTGTTTTTCTAGCCCATGCTCAGTCTTTCATGCTGAGATTCATTCAGCAGGCTGGTGACTAATGAGTGATAACTGGAAGCATCCTAAGGAAGCGTACAAGAAGGTAAAGCTCTTTGTGCGTGTTCTGGTTTTATGTAGTGAGGGGGGGCTTCGGTGGCAGCTTCTGGAAGAAGCTGCTAGAAGTTGCTTCCCCCTTGTCAGTGGACTCGGCCAGGCCCAGGGCAGACCCGCTGCTGGCCAAGGCCGAGCCAATTGGTAGCAGAATGTTCCGTGATAATGTATTTAAGAAGGGGAAAACAGAAAAAAAAAAAAAGGAAGAGAATATGTGAAGAAGCTGAGCGGGGGCGGGCAGGAGGGGGCGCCAGCCTTGTGGGCGTTGCAGGCCTCACCCTCTGGCCTGCCACCAGGCAGCCGACTGGGCCTGACTTGGCCCAGCCCAGCTGCAAGAAGTGGAGAGGAGATGTGAAGAGAACCTGAGAGGCATCTGCCTGCCTGTTGTGAAGAATTTCTTGTGAGAGAAGCGGCTGCAGACACCAAAGTCAGTGAAGAAGGAGGGGGAGGAGTAATGTCACTCCTGGCCAGAATTCCCCTGCAGCCTGTGGTGCAGCCCATGGTGAGGCAGGTTGTCTCCCTGCAGCCCATGGAGGTCCACAGAGGAGCAGAGATCCACCTGCAGCCCATGGAGGACCCCACATCAGGGCAGGTGGGTGCCTGAAGGAGGCAGTGGCCCGTGGAGCGCCCGCTGGGGCAGCTGTTACAGAGGAACTGCACCCTGTGGAAGAAATGACCCATGCCAGAGCAGTTTCATGAAGGACTGTGGTGTATGGGTGGGACCCCACACTGGAGCAGGGGAGGAATGTGAGGAGTTCTTCCCCTGACAATGAAGCAGTGGTGTAAAACAACGTGTGATGAACTGACCGCAACCCCCATTCTCTCTTCCCCTCTGTGCCGCTCCCAGGGGGTTGGGCGGGTAGGAGGTAGAGATAATGTTAAGCCTGGGAAAAGGAAGGGGTGGGAGGAAGTTTATCTTGTTCTCTGTCTCATTAACCTGCTGGTTTTAGTAATAAATGAACAGTTTTCCCCAACTCAAGTCTGCTTTGCCAGTAACGGTAATTTTAAGGATTTTCTCCCTGTCCTTATCTCAAACCTCGAGCTTTTTTCTTATATTATCTCCCCCTGTTCTCTTGGAGGGTGGGGGAGTGAGAGAGAGACCGCGTAGTTTGGTCCCGATCGGGGATAAACTACGACAGTGCCTGGATGACAGACTGTGAATGATGAAGGTGTTCGTTGCACTCATACACAAGCTTCCCCCCTCCAAGCGTACACATTACTGACTTCAGCCTCAGGCTGACAGTGCATTTAAGCCACCCCCACCCCTCACTGGGTGTGTTTTCGTTGAGGATATGTGCCCAAGTTGGACGAATGGTGTGTAAAAGACACATTTTGTGTAGCTAAAGAAAATACAATTTTTTTTATACACTTGCTAGCTTTACATTAGAGGTAGAAGTACTGTGCCTTATTAAACACTAGTGGCATAATTATGTATGTAAGAAAGAAAAACATCTGCACGTTTACTATCAAGCTCTTCAAAATGGCCAAGCCCTGAATCAGGTACCCAAAGTAGATGTGGTGATGAGATGCAGACACGTTGCTTGTGCTTGGACTTTGTAAATGCTAATAAGTACAGGTTTAAAGTATTACTTAGCATATTTAAGGATGCTGTCAGAGGAAATTAAAAACAGGTACGTGTTTTCCTTCTGGCATAGCCATCATTCACTTTAAAGTAATGGGATTAGTGTTCTGTGCTAGCGCTGTCTGGGTTTCTCCCGAGTACCCAGAAGTCGACCCAGCTCGCCGCCCCGGGCTGTCACCAGCGGTTTGGGAAGGACAGTCCAGTTCTCCCAGCACCTGCCAAGCCATCTTCCCACCACAACTGTCCAGCAGGCAGGCGTTCAGAAGAGCAGCTGGGCTGCGACCGCCGCACAGCCCTCACCCACGGCTGCCGGGCATAAACCCGTCGGGAAGGCGAGGAAGCCGGCGGGTAAGGGGGCACACGCAGGGCACCATCCCCGTGATGGGGGGCACAGAAATGTTTATAGCCTCGTGGTGCCCCCGAGGCCGCACCGGCACCGGCGGCGGGTTCTGCCTGCTTGGCTGAGGCCCTTGTCCAAACCGGGGCACTGCGCACAGCAGCTTTGCCTGTGGTGCCAGTGCTTCCCATTGAACAGCCTTCTGCGAAGGTGTTTAAAATGCCCGTCTGGGTGACCGTCGATAAATATTAATGTTCTGTGCCGGTATTTCTCGTGGGCGGGGACGATGTACGCGTGGGCCTCCGTGTTTGTTTCCACGGACAGATGTTTCCCTGCCGCCACCCCAGGCAGCCAGCGCGGCCTGAAGGGAAGTGCCCCCTTCCGCGGCTGCTCCGGCCGAGTCTGCCGCTTATCTCTGCGCACAGCCCTCCGCCGGCCGACGCCCGCGGCGAGGAGGGCCTGCAGGCCGCCGCCGCGCCTGGCCCCCGCCCCCGCCCAGTAGCGGGGCCCGCTCGGGGCGGGCGGAGAGGGCGGGACCGCTTCGCCTGCCGGTCACAGGCCGCTGCCCAATAGGGGCGGGCGTCGTAAGCGCGCCGTGCGCCGTGGCGTCACAGCGTGACGTGTTGGGTGCCCATGGCAGAGCGCAGAGGACGGGGTGGAGGGGGGCGATGGCCTCGTCGGTGGTGAGGGCCACGGTGCGCGCCGTCAGCAAGCGGAAGATCCAGGCTACGCGCGCCGCCCTCACCCTGGTCAGTGCCGCGCCGCTGGCGGGGAGCGCTGGGCCCGCCGGCCCCGGTGCCGCCTCACGGGGGCGAGAACTGCGCCACGGGCCGGGCCGGCCCGCCGGGCCTCCCCCGGCCCGCCCCGCGGTAGCTGGTGCGCAGCCGCCCCTGGGCCACCGGTGACAGCGGGGCGGGACGAGGGGGACGCGGGGGGGGCCGGTCTGCGCCGTCGGCGGGGCTGCGCGTCCGAACTGGCGGCGGGCCCTGCCGGGGGTGGGACTCGCCCAGGACCGTTCACCCTGGGAGGGGGTGTGGGAGCTGTGTGCTGCGGCTGGGCTGTGCTCGGTAGGGGAGGGCTGCCACGGTCCCTTCCCCAGCGTGAGTTTACTGGGGAGGGGGCTGCCGGTCCCGGGGACCCCGCTGGGGAAGAGGCCCCGCGCCCCTCCGCTGCGTGTGCAGGCAGCCTTGGCAGGAAGCGGGACGGCGGTGGAAGAAGGGCGGACGTCAGTGCGGTCCCTTCACGCGGGGGGGCGCCTTTTCTGCACAGTCACCTGAAGAAGTGACTTTATTTTAAAAAAAACAAACAAACAAAAAAAAAGGAAATACATTTTCTACAGAAGCTGATAAGGAGGTTGTTTCCAAGGCGGCCTTGTATCTTTTTGTTAATTGAGGGAGTGCATTTGCTACTAGTGGCAGTATTAGGGGGTTACTGCAGGGGAAAGTACGGTCAGTTCCCTGCAGGACCAGGGGCAGATTAAGTGCCTGTAGTTCAGTCATTTATCAGAGCAGGTCGTTCCTGTTCAGTAGTGATTCAGTAACAAATAAAGATTAATAGTGGTAATTAGAAAAGGTTTTCTACTTGTAGTGTGTTTTCTGTGTTTAAATCTGCTCATGGTAAGAACTTCATGTTGCTTATGCTTTTCTCAGTGTCTTAGAAACTTGTAAGCATGTAGTGGAAATTTTTATGTTTGTGTTGTGCTCTTGCATTTCTGCAACAATTAGATCTGCGTGAACAGTGAATTTATCTATTGTAAAGTCACAGTTCCCTTCTAGGTTAGTGGAAAGAGAGAACTAGGCTATAAACATTCCTGTGCCCAGTTGATTTTTGTCTGTAATGTGTATGTGACAGAGTTTAACAAGAGCAGAACTACTTCATTGGATTGTGGAAGTGGCTTGGGGAAGAAGGGCGGCAGGGGGAACAAATTAGGGGGACCTAATATTAAGGACTGCAGTTCTTGAGCTGTCTGTTTGCTGGCAGTGCAAGTGAGGAGGGGAGTGAAGAGGCATTGTGCTTTGCATGGAGTAGACTCAGCAATCATCTGTTTTACAGAGCTCCTATCTTCAGATCAGACATCAGTTTCAAGTAGAACACAGCCTAGTCAATGCTGACAGGCGGCTGATGCTGAAGGTAGACTTTGCAGATAGGAGACAAATGTGAACTAAGATAATTTGAGTGTACAGAGTTGGAATTTTGTGTAGTACAACTGAGTACGTTGCACACTTCAGTATGTGCCAGCACTCACTGCAAATAAACAAACAAACAAAAAAACATTTCAAATTGATGTATATGTTTTTGTTTTTCAGACCCCATCAGCTGTTCAGAAGATAAAACAGCTGCTTAAAGACAAACCTGAGCATGTGAGTATAAAAAGGGCCAGCCTGTAGATTGTGCTGAGATACTAGCACAGCTCATGGTCACGAAGCATTTCTGGATAACTTGCAAGTTTGAAACGAACACTGAGATGTTGGCATCTTTTCTTTTTTTGGAGAGGAATGTGTAAGCTTGTTTAGATATCAAGCTTTATTTCTTTATGAAATGAAATGTGGGGGATACCTGACTGTAATGACGTTTCACTGGATGGATAAAGTTGAAAAAATTTAAGCTCCAGAGTATTTTTGATCTATATTTCAATGAAGCCTTTTAGTATAGCATAGTGGTAGGGAAGAGATGTTCAACTGTTGATAGTAACACGTTATTAATTAAGTTATTTTAGGAATTTTGAAGTATATAATAGTAAAGTTAAATTCATACCCATTGGAAAACATTTATTCTTAGGAAACTTGACAGACAATGTCATTTTTTTAAGTAACCAGCATTTCTCCAAATAACTGATTGATCTTGTCATCTTTTCTTCTTGGGGTAAAACTCACCCAAGAAGCAAGAGTCTTGCTTTCTAAGCATTATAAAAACAAGCATTGGAGTTTCTTATTTACAGTAAGTATTATTTCAAGAATAATACTTCTCTTCCAACTTTCATACAAGGTCTATTGTTTTTTTTACTTCCTGCACATCTGCAACTAACTAGGTTCTTTGTTCTACTGTTTTAAAGCATCCTAAGGAAGCCCTAAGCCTACAGCTTAGCCAGTCAGTCATCGCCTTGCTATAAATGGTGCTTGTGTTTTCCAGCCCATTATTTGTAGCAGTTCCTACAGTGGGGAAAGGTATTCAGTCTGAAATGATCAAACACTGTTTGTCTGAGATCGCACTTGGTGACAAATGATATGTTTTGATACATTTTGATCATAACATTGATTATGGAGATAGACAATCTAATTTTCCTCTTCAGTTATGAAGCATTGGTGTGTGGAAAGTGGTACAGACACTTTCAAAGGATTGTTGTGCACAAATAGTTTTATTGTTTATTTAAAACCATTTCTCAGTTATTTACTTAGATGCTCTTTTGTCAGACTTGTTGGATACTGGGAACATCACAAACATATTGACTAGGTTCGCTTTTAAGGTCAGTTAAAACAGAAAGCAAATAAACATACTTGATTTAAGGAGGGGATTGCTTTTTAAGTGAGACTAGCAATAGAGGTAATGAAGAAATCAAAGTACATTTTTCAAAACTTTGAGTTGAAGTTGGTTTTCTGATGATGTCATTATCAGAGTTCTGTTAAAATCTAGTAACTGCCTTTGTCTTGGCCTCACAGCTACTGTCAATAATCTTAACCCAGCATTTGAATTAGCATCTGATGAAACTTTAATTTGCAGTCACAAAAGTACCTGTCTTTGAAATTTGACTGTCTTTATGAGACCAGGCACCTACATGAATGCCGAGAGTTTATTACTTTAAAACTTTAACATACTTCAGGGCTTGAGCCACAGTAGCAAACATCTGGTGTTTGCTTTTACTTGGCAGTCAATGTTGTAAAAGGAAAAAAATGCTACCTCTTAATCCATTAAGCTAGTTCACTTCTGCTTTGAGGCAGTGGAGAATAATAAATGTCAACTTTTTATCTTGGTGTTCCATAATAGGTTTTTAAAAGTCATTAATGTGGTGGTTTTTTGGTTTTTTTGGGGGTTTTTTTAGGTGGGTGTGAAAGTAGGTGTTCGCACAAGAGGATGCAATGGACTTTCTTACACGTTAGAATATACAAAATCAAAAGGAGACTCTGATGAAGAAGTAGTTCAAGACGGTGAGTTTCTTATGCAGCAGAGCAAAATTCTGTGGTGGTGGGGAACAATAACCTTTTACAGGTTTGCCAGGGTACAGGTTAGCACTTACTTGAAGTAACGAGTTATAACAAGAGGTCCTACTGTTCTGTTCTGGGAATTGTTGTCACTTTGGTTTCTATTTTGAAGTAACTAGTTAGTGAAAACCTGCAGCTCTGCAGTCTCTTCATCAGAGACTGTTCCACCAGAATAGTCTAGTCCATTGTTCATGTCTTTGGAGGTGGCTAGTAGCAGATATTTAAAGAATAATACAGAACAATGCATATATAAAGGAATACTTTATCAGCATACCTAAACCAATGCTTGGCAAAGTAAAGATTTTATTTGCAAGGGCTTTTCCACATTATCTTATCTAATTAGGCTTATTCTTCATTGTTTCATAATTAGTTTTTAACCTTTTTATGCTCTTGACCTTAATATTGCTTTGTAATAACGGGTTCTATGATTTTAATTTAAGGTTATTTTTGAAATTGTTTTCACATGCTGATACGTAAGCTTTCTGCCTGATAATTTCATTGAGCATCCCATGATAGGTCTACTGCAGAAGTTCCTGGCGTGGTTTAACCCTAGCTGGCAACTAAGCCCCATACAGCCGCTCAGTAACTCTCCCACTGTAGGATGGGAGAATCAGAACAGTAAAAGTGAGAAAACTCACAGGTTGAGAAAAAGTTTAATAGGGAAAGCAAAAACTATGCATGCAAGCAAAGCAAAATGAGGAATTTATTCACTACTTCCCATTGGCAGGCAGATGTTCAGCTGTCTTCAGAAAAGCAGGGCTCCATCACATGTAACGGTTACTTGGGAAGGCAAACCTGTAACTCCGGACGTCTCCCCCTTCCTTATTCTTCCCCCAGCTTTATGTGCTGCACATGATATCATATGGTATGGAGTATCCTTTTGCTCAGTTAGGGTCAGCTGTCCCTGCTGTGTCCCCTCTCAACTTGTGCACCCCCATACTAGCTCCTGTGAAGAAAATTAACACTATCCCTGTCAAAACCAGTACAGTTCTATGAATTTTCGCAATTTTTATAAAAATTTCTGTCAGTGATCTTTGTCATTCAGGATTTTTTACAGAAGCACAATAGAGTTTGATTTGGTTTCTGTTCTTTTTTAAAATTTCCTAAAATTCCTTTTGTGGACGTGTTTTCGGCGTTTTTTAGGTATTACTGAACTCAGTTATATTATGTTCAGGAATATGACTTTTAATTTGATGGCAGAATAAGAGATTTGAATCTAAGGGAGATATCACAGTTATTTGTGTTATCAAAATACCTATGACCAACTCATCAATTTTATTCTCTTAAACAGAATTAGTTGGAACTTCAGCAAATTATTAAATTGAACCAGAGTATTTGAGATAGAGACTGCCACCTAATTCTGCAGGTGCCTCTTGGTTTCAGATTCAACTAGCTTCTGGCGTTACCTCTTCTGCTTGTCTCAGAGCTGCTCTAGCTTTACAGGGCTGAAAACACATTTTTTCAGAAGGCATTTTCTGGTTTCGATCTTAAAGATAAAAGCAGTTTCCCTCAGTCAGGTCAGAGACCTAAAGTTCCAAAGCCAGACAGCATTTCAGGTGTGCCGTGTGCTTTCTCTTTTGGTTTGGTTTCTTCTAAACAGCTTTCTAGGGAAGGCTCTGACTTTTATAGCTCTGTGCTTTTGGCAGCTTTGGATCCCAGCACAAATATTCTGGCTTTTAGGTAGGTAGTGAGTGCTTCAGGGACCAGGTCCATTAACTCATTCCATTAACTCAGCCTTCACTGTTAGCTGCTGTCCAAATTGACCCTAAAAATGTGTGGATTCAACTCAGTTGCCCACAGACTTGCGTTGTGTTAGCAATATGTTTCGTCTCAATGTCTATTATGATGAAACAGCTTTCCAGCAGTCTCTCATATAACAAAGGAGTTCTTGTTGCTGTTTACTGATAACAGTTTTACATTTTTATTATTTCATAGCCTGTAGACAGCTAAAGCAGTCCACTGGCACATTTATGTCAGATTTGCAGTTTTAAAGTTCAGTGACTTTCCAGAGAGGTAGATACTTTGTATAATTGAGAAAAAGGAGCTCTTTCTACTTCCAAAGATTAACTACTAATTCTTAAAGGTTGTGGTATCTTTGAAAGTTCACACATTTGCCTTATTACAGGATTCAGTATTGCTAATAGTTAATGTAGACCTAATAGTCTTGAACAAAAAAAAAAAAACAAAAACATTTTGAGAGAGGAACATTTGATTTTTCCAAATTTTTGGGTGCATTGTTGGATGCACAGACTTTAAGAATGGAAGGAAATGGGTTTCTGATTGTAACGCACGAGTATTGAAGCTGAGATTCATTCATAAAGTCTACAGCTTATTTCCCTGGTTATCATGTTTTTAAATCTGCCCCCCCCAATACATACATTCACGTGCACACACAGATAACAGTGCTAGACTGTTGCTAGAGTTTTATAGGCAGACTGAAAACCACAATGAAAGTGCCCCATGTTAGGCCAGGGAAGCCAAGTTTATATACCAGTAGTCTTCATAATTAAGAGGATTTTAAAGTTAATTACAATCTTGCTGTATGTCATGTTTTTTTTTTCCTTTGTTGTCTTCAAGGAGTGAGAGTGTTTATTGAGAAGAAGGCACAGCTGACACTTCTAGGAACTGAAATGGACTATGTAGAAGACAAACTGTCCAGTGAATTTGTCTTCAATAATCCAAACATCAAAGGAACGTGTGGCTGTGGAGAAAGCTTTAACATCTGAAATCTCAGGAGTACTTCTTTGACTTTGAACAGCCTGAAACACTAGTAGGCTTTCGGAATCAAATGCATTTTCTTCAGGTTCGTAGGCTGCGTAAAATGGGGATACTATTAAGAAAAATAAATAATTTTGAAAATGTAAATTGTGTGTTAGATTTCACCACTAATGTAGTTGTGCTGTAATTTGTGATGAGTTGAGATGCAAAAGGTAAGAACAGTAAGTGCTGTAGTAACATCTCTGTACTTTCACATGCCAAGGAAATAAAATCTCACTGTTCTTTTCCTTTGTCACTTTCTTTGTCTACTCTACTCGCACTTCTGCATCCAAAACTCATTTGTAAGAATATATTGCTTATGTGTTCTGCTGTGAATTGGAGGAAAAAAACAAAACCAAAACCCAACCATTTATATGTGTTCTTTTTATAAAGATTTATATACACAGACACACAGTGCTCAGATTCAGAGTTCACAATGATTATGTAGATGCTTGCTTTCTTTTTGTAGTGCTTTCATCTTTTTACGTGTGGGTTTTCTGGTGGTTTATTTTCCTGTAAAACTGGGGAAGTCCAAAAAGAAGTTCATGTATTAATATAGTGGTGGGCTACCATAGCACTGCTTGCAGAAGTACTTCAGAATGGGCTAACCCAATTTTTATTCTGTTCCTTTCCTTGTTGAAGGTACAGTCTCTGCTGTACTTAGTCGTTTTCAAGAATATTAAATATATTCAGGCACTGGAGTACTAAAGCAGGATACAGACAGGCCTTATTTCTCACATTTCTGTCAATTTATCTTGACTTAAATTGCAAAGCTGGTAAAACTGCCTCTAGATTCTGATTCCCCATGTTCACAGAATGTGCTATCTGTGCACCAAAAGTACAAACACTTTTTTTTGAGAGAGAAATATTAGACTTTTCATAACTGGTTTTTTTTGTAGTCATGTCTGATGTTGTTACAGCTTGAACTCTGTTTTGTAGCTCTAGGTACTAGGGTTTTTCACCAAAGCTCATGGTAACTTCTAGTTAACTCCTCTCTTGAGCTTAACTTGGTAACAGGAGGGAGGAAAGCATTTATAACTTAAAAACCCTAGTATTTTATTGTTGTTATTTTAAGTGACTAGACAGTAATTAAAATGCTATGTTTGTAGGAGGCTGTTTTTTCTTTGGAATTTAAACTTAATTTCTCCTAATCAAAATTTTGTTTTTGTAAACCAATATTTTTTAATCTTATAAAGTCTTCAGCACTTCTTCCATTGTGCTTAGACAGAAGTGTAAATGTCTCTCTAAGCCTTCCCAAAAGCTGGTATGAGAAGTACTGTTTCATCCTTTTATCTCTGTATTTCCCTGATTGTCCAAAGGAGACACGGTGCACCTAAGCTTCTCACTTGTGCAAAAAAGAAAATAATGTGTCTGCCTGAGCAACTGATTGGAACAGCTGGTGGAAAGGGTGAAAATAAAAAATAGAGGACAACAAGAGACTGGTATCTTGCAGTCAAGGACAAGAAGGTGTTGAGGTGCAAGTGAACTGAGAGCATTAAGGCTGCGTGTTGAAAATCCAGAGGCCACTTTGGTCTGGGAAGTTGTCGTACCCACAGGCCTGTGAATGACTTTGGAATAGTAATGTGCTGAAGACATAGGATTGCAGTTACGTTTTTATTCTTCCATCTACAACTTTCTCCAAGCCATTGAGAAAAGGTGTAGAGGGGAAGAATAAAAATGAAAAAATAATTCCTGATGTGTTTTACATAGTGTGCAGGAACAGAAGGTCAGATTTTCCACACCTATAGCTTAATATTAAATACTTGAATTTTCATTGCATACTATGTCACCTTTTGATATAAAAAACACTATTTCCTTCAGCAGTCAACTGTTGTACACACTTACTTTATATAGTGATTCAGGAATTACTGGTAATACACTGGCTAAGTGCATTTATAGTGCTGTAATTCTTTCAGTCTTGCCAAACAACAACAAAAAAATGCAGTTAATATGATACAGCTGCATTAATAAGTCTAAAACTCCAAACTAAGGGCATTTCTTCAGATTGTGTTCCTCTGCTTCTTGCTAGAGGATAAAGACTTTGAATCTGGTAGCACTGGTGGTTACCAGGAGTACTAGTCCCTATTCATTTAACATGGTTTGGAGTGGTGGGGGGGATTGGTTTGGGATTTTTTAGACCTGTGGCACATGCAGCAATCCTTTTTGTGTGTTTTGTGTATATGCCTTGAATGAAAGTTTGCACTTTCGTACTCCCATGAAATAATCCTCTAAATTGTCACTTTACTAAGACACCTAACGCACAATGTGTTAAACTTCTGTTAAAGTGCTATTTACAGTTGCATAGGAACATGGTTTTGTTGATTGGTCCATTATAATTTTGTGCAATATTGTGTGTAGAGTTCTCAGTTATAATAAATATTGTCTGTAAACATGAAATACTCCCATCTTGAATGATTCTGTTTACAATAATAAATAAGCACTGGGGGTGGTGGGGAGAAGAATAGTTTCATATGCTGGAAGTACAATGTAGATACAATATTACTGTTACCTGAGTTAATATTTCTCAGAAATATTAAACATTTCCAAATATTAACAGCATTGGAATAGCATAGAAACATATGGCAAAAACAAAGATTAATAACTATGTAGAGAAAGATATTTACACATACTGGAATGGTAGCCTTCTATTAAACTTGACGACATACCGCTTTCAGGGTAAAAATTGTAACAGGCAGGGTGCTCGTTTTGAAGGCTTCTGCATGCCAAAAGGTCACTGTGGTGTGTTTAACGTAGGATAATGATTTTGATCAAAGTAACCGTTGGCATGAAAGGTTTTTAACTGGCAAGGCAATTTGAGGGTGGGAGTTGAATGGGCATGCCTGGCCATTCCACTTCAGTGCTGTATAATAGCACTAATAAGCTGTAGTGTACTGTTATTGTGACACATTTTGTGTTGTCTCTCAGGTACAGTCTTTCCACCTCTAAAGCTATGTTTCCTTTTCCTGTCCTGTGAAGATTCTGAATGACAGGGAGTGAAGTAAGAAATTTGGGGAAAATGCTGGAGACTGTTGATACAGTTGCATATTCGCGATGCTGGATAGAAAGAACCAAATCCTTCATGCAGTCAGGAGCCTGGAAACACAACAGTTACCTTTCTGCTGGAGTTCTGCAGGACTTCTGAAAAAAAGACTTGCTTACATCAGCAAGTCTGTTTTTCTGATCCATCCCTTTTTATAGCTCTCTGAATGGCTCAAGAACAACTTGTTTAGGAAATACTGAACAGTTCAATACACAAGTCATCCTGTCAACAGATGATAGGACAAAATGAATTTGAACTCCAAAATGAAAAATAAGATGCAGGTAATGGGACTGTGAAACTTAATGTTGAGGAAATATACTACTCTTTTTTTTTTTTTTAGTTAAATTTTGTCTGCTATAGGTTGCCTCTATTGTTTGGGTTTTTTAATTGTAATTATTATTCTCCTCATTTATTTAAATCAGCACCTTCACTAGTGGAAAAATTCTCTGACTATACCACTATTGTGCTTCACTGGCTGCCTGGCCACTTATTAGATACATTATTAATGACAAAATTTTGCAGTCTTTTCTGACAGAGAGATTCCATACTTCTCTATTGTGGCAGAATGTGCATCTCCATGTTCATCCCAAAAGAACCCTCAAAAAAGTGCTTGAAAAATTTCTTTTTGTCATGACCAGTGCAGCTTTTTGCTTACAAAGTGATCTGCTAGGACAGTGGGCAGTTTGGCCTGCTTTGTTCTTTACTGCCACTTTTAATGTATATGGGGGATGCTGCTTCAACAAGGTGAGCAAAAACACAAGTACTTGGCACAATTCCACACGCGTTTGGGTTTGAGCAGCATTTAAACAGCAATTTTTGCATGCAACATCTGGCATTTTTCTCAGAGATACACAGCAAGGGAAGATCAACGTCTGCATTTAGGCCAGGTGGTCACCCTCCTCTTTTCGGGCCGCTTTCAGCTAGACGTTTCTCAGCCCAGCTGGCAGCAGGGACAGCGAGCTCCACACACAGCGGAACCCAGGGGTCTCAGACCACACCTGTCCAGGGGGCAGGGTCCCAAGCCCTGCTTCTCTGCACAGACTCGACCTAAAAGGGTCGTTCGCGGGAACAGACACCCACTGGCACTGGGTGGCAGCAAGCTTCCAGTCCATCGCTGCAGAAATGCAAAACGCCGCATCACTTCAGAGCTCCTGATGCAGAGAGAAGCAGAGGAGCGGAGCACTGCTCCCTGACCAGCTCCGGCTACTGAACCACTGCTTTTTCCACATTCCTCCCCTTGCTAGTAGTGTGCTAGTGTACCTCTGTAACGTTGTGTCCAGCTCCAAATTACTGCAGATTTGTTTCCAACAGTTAGTTTGAACCCCTATGTTGACAGAAGTTCCTTGCTGGGATTGTATAGCCCAGCCGGAGACAGAATCTCACAAAACAGGACAGTTCCGTTCACAACAGAAATACTCTCATCCCCTACACCTCGCTTATCTGAGTGTTTTACTGATTGCATAATTATTTTATTTCATACAATTTTAACGAAAAATACCTTCAGTAGCTTACTAAAGCTAAGTCCAGACAGCAGGAATTAGTTCCCTTACTGGCTAATGGAATGAGACACTCTCCAAAAACTTGAAACAACCTGAGCAGCAGAATTCAGTTCATGCAGACGATTTGCAACCAGCCACTTCCTGTTTCAACTGTGTGTTTTAATCTTTAATTTGTTGACAGTGAGTCATTCACATAGACCTTTCGTTCCTAATCACAGTAGTCCTTCTGATTTAATACTGAATAGTTGTATGCAATGTGCTAAAACTGTGTTTAAATTAGGTTGCTTTGCCCTGAGTTACATTATTTCCTTCCTTGTGCTTGTTTCACATAAGAAACGTAAATGCAAACAAGTATTCAAATCAGGAGAAAAGGCAAGGTGCTAATGAACATAATGTCATGGGATCTTATGCAGCACACAGGTGACAGGGACCGGGAACCAATTCCTCCTGTCGACCTCCATTTTCACAAGAGATTTGCAGAATGCAGTCCTCCTGTTTGCAAATGAGAGCCAGCTAAAGTGTATAGTCAATGTTTATTTCTGGTTAATATCTAATGAATACTCCCCCAAAATAAATAGGAAATATAGTACTTAGGTATAAAAAGTGGAAATGTAAACCTACTCTTTGGAAAATTTGTTGAGAAGAGAAATCATATTGCTCCTCCTTGAGAGGCATCTGAATTTCTGCCTTTACTATTTGATCTACGAACTGAGATTCAACCAGACAAACACTGGCAAATCTTCCTGAAGTGGTTTGGGGAAGTTCCTGTGTACTTGTCCCCTCCGTTTGAGGCTGCCGCTCCTATGACAGATTTGTGAAACAGCGCCTGAGCCTCAGCTGTTGAGGGTGAGTTTATATTAATGTGCTGCACTGCGCACTTAGTTGCTCCAAGAGAGGAACCTGTTTGTTCTTGCTGAAATGTGAGAAAAACCCAGCAACGTGATAAATGGTTATAACATGACTGTAGTTTACTTCAGCTGCCCTGTCAGGAAGAAGTTGAGATCATCTGCCCATGTCTTAGCGACCCTGGAATACCTGCTGCAAGGATATTGTAAGTTGCCTTCCACAATATTCTTCTCATGAAGAACCTCTGGCTTCTACAAATAACTTAGAACATGAAAATGCTCTTGCAACCCTTAAAACCAAAGCTTGTTGAACCCATAACATGGATCTTTGCCATTCCAATTTGATGGACGTGGCCCACTGCAGAACCATGAAGCAGTATAAAGACTCAGAAAAATGGTTTTGAACTCCAAGTTTGGATGTTTTCAAAGAAAACTATTCATGTTAGATTTGCTACCCTGTGTCTTATGGAAATCTGTGCTGCCAGGACTGTACTTAAACAGGTTAAAGCAGCCCTGTGTTATAATTAGGCCCATATGTCGCAATAAAGAGGCTTTTGCATGCACACAGTTCTAAAAAGGGAAGCCTTGGTTTATTATGAATTGGTAAATTTTTTTTCCTGGAAAACAGCACTCTGGCAGGAGGCCACCAGCACTGAGTTTTGCACAGGGGATGCTTTGGTGTGCTGTGAAGGCTATGGCTTTGTTTCTGCTCTGCTCGATATCTCTGTCCCTGCCAGTTTGAGAAGCTTCCCTCGTAGTCACCTGATGTTTGAAACAAGTCTGCCACAGAAATTCAAGAAACTGGCCTTCAGGCAGGAGTGAGAGTGAGTTGAAATATGCAGAAAACCTGGATTTTTTTCAACCGAGATAAAATACTCAGCAAAATATTTAGCCAAATAAATATAAAATTCCTGTTGAAATAATGAAGTATTGTATCTGTCCCCGTGCTAAGCTGAGCCACGGTTTACTGATGTTCATTGTCACTGTCCAGAGGCCCCAAGAGTCACCCTGTGGCTGAGACCAGCCTTCCCCTCCAGCTGTACCTGCTAAACCAGGACTAGGGACCACAGTCCCACAAAGCGAGGTCACAAATATGTTTGTACTGAATTTTTGATACAAAAAAAAAGAATTGATACCAGAATTTATAGAAGTTTAACATTTCAAGTTCAGTATTTATAAGCATATAATTTCAGTTAGTATCATTTGCCCCTATTCTGAAAAAATAAGTATTTGTCTTATCTTCCTGGCATAAATCAAAACAAGATTTTATTTCTCAGTGATGCTGTATGTATCAGTACACTTAGTCAGAAGATCAGGAAGAGGCAAGTATCTGACCTGCTTTGTCCTTTGGATTGTGTGGCCTTAAATAGCTGTTTATCTTAGTGAAAACAGATCACTTGCTTTCTTTCACAAACTTTGAGTACTTTTTGAATAAACCAAAGAGCCACTGCAATCTCCACAACAGGCATTCTGCCTGGACCCATTTCTAGGCTAAGCGACCCTGCCTACATCTATACAGAAATGGCCAGTTTCTCATGAGTTACTGGTAAAATAAAATTATTTTTAATGCATAATATTTGGATTGAGTACTTAAGAGTATAGGACAGCAAACAAATAGCACATCCTTCTCACATTTGGTGCACCGTCTTCGTAAATTCCTAGTAAGAGATTGGCTGGCACTGAGTGCTGGACATAAGCTAAGCAGAGGTATACACAATATTACAGCTCCCTTAGACTAACTTTCTCTCTCCTACTGATCTGTTTTACACATGTATCCTTATACACATTTCCAGACAAATTAAATTTTTTTAACTAGTTTTGGAAAATTTTATTAATCAAGGCATGATCTGGAAAATTAGACTTTTTTTTTGTCATGGAGCGGTTGACATGTACAGTCTGTTATAAACATTATAAACTATATGCTTAATGTTGCAAATCAATCCAAGGAGAATGTATTCTCTCATTATTTTGGAGTGCTGGGAACGTGGTTCATTGTCTCTTATGTGATCATCTTGCTTTTAGCTTCATACCTAGCCCTTGGTTACTTTTTGTACTATGTTTACATTGTAAAATTTTTGCTGCAAGGATGATTTGTTTGTATTGTATGAAGACAAATGGCTACCAAACTGTGACTCTTATCAAAACTTCTAGTCTTTAGAACATTTAAGCAATAATAATTATAATAATAATACTTTGTTGTTATTCATATAATTTATTTTTACAGTCCTGAGCTATTAACATGAAAAATTCCCTATATTATTTTCAGGTATCACAATTGTTGTTATCTCTCACAAACATTAGAAATGAGCTGCAAAAGTAGTCATCACTTTTGAGGCAAGCACACATATCTCTCTTTGACACTCTACGGTCAGCAGTAAGATCTAACAATTGTGATGCTGCAGCACGTAACAAACACAGCTGTCTTTCTAATGAGTCTACTTGTAGCAGCTGTTCACAAATAGATGTTGCAAAAGAAAAAGCTGAATCACCAAGAACAGGGATGAGAATCCCAGACAGTTTTGTATCTGAAGACGTCAAACATCTGTCGAAATCAAAGTCAAAAATATCTGTTGCTGGAGGGCACAAAAGAGCTGATGTCTGTGACCCACTGCAAAAACTTGTACTCCCTTATGTGTTTTGTCTGCCTTCCTCTGCCAATTTCTTTGATCCAAGAGAAATGTTTCACAGTGGGGAGATATTATGAAAGGTAGAATATTTCAGGAAAGAGAAAAGGCTCCAGTGGACTTCCTCCTTTTCTACATTACACACTTCCGATGGTGAGCAGTCTGTACCGATAATTATTTATGGCTGTCTCAGAACAGCACAAATGGGATTAGCCAGGAACAATAGAACAAAAATTAACAGAAGGAAAATAATTGAGGCTGAATTTCAAGAGACAGCTGCTGAACACAAGAATTCAGATGCTGAAATAATTTCCAAATAATAGAAGCATGAACATCTGGGACATGACCTTCCAACCCTAACCATTCTATGACTCTATGGAAAAAGATGTTTGTCAAAGCAAATGTGGGCAAGTGAACTACTACATTTATTTACACAAAATATTTGTTTTTCCACAAAGGCCTGCAAGCAATACCAAAAACATATACAAAACTGTGAGAGGCATTTGGGAACTCTCAGATCCA
This sequence comes from Ardeotis arabs, assembly GCA_011801015.1. Lineage (NCBI taxonomy): Eukaryota > Metazoa > Chordata > Aves > Otidiformes > Otididae > Ardeotis > Ardeotis arabs. Next base: position 34,044 of record JAAGAY010015946.1, on the reverse strand, counting down.
TGATGTGTTACATTTGGCACTTGTGCACAGAGGCAGTTAATTCTTACAAGTTTGTTAGTTGCTTCTGACATTGAATTCACTAGGAAACTTGGCTTGGATTTCAGCAGGGGCTGGATTCATGTAAATAGTTTTCTCCTCATTTGAGCAGAGCACTGGATTCTCAAATGAATGACACTTTGGTTTTTATAAATCCAAATCCGCTTTGAAGTGTATTAACAGGCTTTTTAATGGATCTGCTGCAGCTGATGGCTGGCATACCCTGTGACCATTCTGTGGGGAGAGGCTACCACACCAGAGCACCTTTGATCCTGCTTGAACAACAGAAGGGAGAATCTGTGCCAAAGCAACACTTTCCATATTTCTTCCCTCTTCTCCCTCTTCATTACTTCAAAGTACTTTAGGGCTTCATATAATTTTTTTTCTTATGTTACTTTGTGTGTGTGTTTGTGTGTGTGTGCACACACACATCTAAGGAAAACACCTTTTAATGGCTCTGAGTGGCCTTCCTGCACAACTGGTGAAAAAAATAAATTAATGTTTGTAGCTTCTGGATTCTCACATACAACCTAAATCTCCAAGGAATTATTTGGTGGAGACTGTAGGTTTTCCACCCTTACAACACTTTCAGGTAGGTGAGTCTGCACCTGAAGGCTGCCGTAGCATCCATTTCTTTATAGGCCTCAAGAAGCTGACAACTGTTTAGGCAGCTATTTGGTTCTTATACTGTCTCTGCCAAGATGTTCCTCAGAGGCCAACAGTGACACAATCCATCCTTGGATGACCAAGGAGGCTTTAACATGATGACAGCATGAAACAAGCTGAAAAAAAAAGATCCTTTTTTTACTTCAAATAGCAGGTGCAACATAGGCACAAACCTGTCTTCTCTGATCTGCCAGCAACCCACATCTGTGAGAGCGCGTAGTGATTAAGTGTTGATGTCTAGTCATTTTTCGGCACTGTGACTCAAACCGGCAATATGAGTGCCAAACAGTGATGATGACACGTGAATTATTTTTCCTCTTGACTTTGTAATCAGTAAAAATCTCTCTACTTATCTCAGTAGAAGAAAGAATAGGCCTACATTTTTTTTTCCTAAAAAACAACAAAAAAGTAGGCATGCATCAGTGTAGGCACCTCGCTGCAAGAGTTGGGTCTTGAACATCAGTTTAAATTATAGCTTGCAGATGTCAATGTCCTTCCTTGTTACAGTGTACTCCCATTTATTTTAGATAAAAAGTTGTATTACATCTGTGTTAACAAAATACAGAGGTTTTTGGCAGTGTCAGAAATACCATATATGATCTTGCACAATCTGAGGTGACTGCAATGAAAATTGTACAAAGGCACAGTGAAGAGGAAAGAGACGTTCCACATTTTTCTGAGAGAAGCAAATTACAGAACTTTCAAGATACTAGAGGCAACAACTCAGAAGGTACACTATGCTCTCCCTTTGATTTCTAAGGATGGAAGAATTTTCTCTGTTTATTCTGCATATCCTGTTCTGCATCACGAATTTAAATGGGAATGACTGCAGTTCAGCAGAGAAAGCAGATCAAATTGTAAGTGCTGTAGGCAACTAAAAAGTTATGATTATTTTTAATTATTCTCCAGATCTCCTTATGCTGTACAAACACAGCAGAAAAAAATTACTCCCCCAAATATTTTATTGTTCCTCAGATGAGGAGCAGCTGGAAGGAAACATAAGCCTTCAGACAAAGTACTGGTATTTCTTTGTCTCTGTAGGAACATAGTAAGTTGCTGTTCATATAACAAGTAGTATGTCTTTTTCTGTTCAATGTAATTCCCAGTCTAGAGATCTTGGGTCAGTTAACTGCTGCCTGAGATATTTCTGGGTCAGGTGTGATCGTATGAGCAGGCATGTTCTGGGTTAATCAGACCACTTACCTGACCAGGTTGTGCCCTGCCCAGACCAAAGAATTCAAGTCTGTCCTTCCTCCTCTCTCATGCTTTTATTTCTCTTTGTCCTTATTTTTGTGTATCTATCTTTCTATATATATTTCTCCATTGTGTTCTACATGCTTTCCAAACAACACTTTGGGTTTTTGTAATCACCTTTCCTCTCAGAGTCTACTCTTGTCAGTCATGAAACAGTCTTTGCTTCCAAATGCCCAGGGAACAGCCCCTTTTTCAGTTTGCTTTGTTTCAAGGATGAATTTCTCAGTTGTATTCCTCCCTCCTCTTCCATTCTCCTTTGACCCATCAGACTCTCCAGTTTTACGACAGGATTTGCTCAATCCTGATTACAAAGGAGATCTCTCTGCCAGACCCACAACCCTGTCTCCAAGTGTTAGCCACATCTTTGGCTTCCCTGGTTGTCATTGCCCATCAGTTAGTCCAGTGGTGGTGCCTCACCAAAAAGCCTCCCTTCTTACCAGGTGCCCAGAACAGCCACACCCATTCTCTTCAAAGCTGCTCAGAGATCTCCACTGCTGGTAACTTCCTAGTAACCCTGCTCTTTCTCTGCCTTCGCCATGCAAATAAGTTATTCCCTGGAGGCACAGGTGACAGTTAAATACAGCAGATGAAAATAGTAATTTCTTCAAGGATGGGATACCAAGCATGGATGCAGTCCTGCTGCAACTGATGGTGTTTATGAAGATACCTGAGGAAAGACTGCAGATGCTGCCTCAGCTACCCACCCATAGTCATTCTCTCAGAAATCCCTCCGAGTGAGAGCTGTGTAAGAATTCCAGCTTCACTCTAAAGCTGTGAAGTATTATTCTCAGATGCATAAGGGGTGTGGGAAAGAGCTGAGCTGGGTTTTACTTTGCTCAGCTTTAATTGCATCCCCATCCAGAGGCTGGCAGCTAGGTGGTGAAGTACTGCTTTGTCATTGTTTGTTTGTTTTTTAAATGATCTGATCTGAAACCCATCAAAATTAATGAAAACCCTCAGGCTTCAGTGAAGTTTGGATTAGGACCATAAAGCGTGAAATGGATTTCTCCTAACATAAGAAAGATAACTATTCAGTGAGTATCCTGGCTATTTTATGATCGTAGCTTGAGAATTTTAGTTTGAGGGGACACATCGCTTAACACCCCAGACACATACTACTGGGAGAAAGCGAGCAAAAGCATTTTAGCTGAAGGAGGATAATATAAATTTGCTATAGAAATGATTGTATAGGTCTTAGAACAAGATAAAACAAAAGGAAACTAGTGCTTGTATTTCAGTTGTAGCACTCTCATAATTGTTCACTGTCTGTAATTTGCAGGAAAGACAGATTTCCTAGTATAAAACAAAGATTGCAAAATGCCCAGGAGGTCAGCTTAGGCTATCTTTATTTATGATGCTTAAAATTCACAGACAAGATAAACCAAGTAAAATTGCCTAGGAGTCTTTGGAGAAGTCTGCGGAGGGAAAGCAAATGAGGAGGAAAGCACTCTAATCTGTATTTCAGTATCTGTTACGGCTTTTGAGGAGTAATTGGAGCTATTACCCCTCATGTGTAGTTACCTTTATCAAAAGATGTGATACTCTGGCTTTCAGTGACGGTTCTGATGCTGGATGTTTAGTTCTGAAGTGCTTTATTTCATGCAGGGTGTCGGAGCCGGCTCACCACACTCTGCCTGCATGCTGCAGGGGAAGCCTTGCTGTCTCATGTGGGTCTTTGAATTCTGCTACGCAGCAAGATGATTAGAAGTTACATCTTCAAAGCTGCTCTTAAAACTCTCTCCTCTCTTCCCTTTTTCCCCTCAAGTCACTCTAGTAAAGTTGTCTTTAGCTCTCTGACATTTCAGGCTTACAAACACAGTGAGGGTTCTCATGCAACAAATAGAATATACAAAAGAAAAAGGGGTTTTTTTTTGTCCTTTTAAGCCTACCTCTACCTCTGATCAAACAATGCAGCAACACCAGTTTTCTTTGCTCCGTGACCAAGACTGTGATGGCTTGCGTATTTAGGAATGGCTGCGTCACAGTGAGTTGTCTTTTCTCACATTTGAAGCACAGCTTCAACATACATACAATTTTACCATAGATGGAACAGAAGACCAAGGTCTTTTGTGAATTTTATGTAAAACACAAAGAACCAGGGCCATTTCTTACATTGTAAAGAAGTGGTCCGTCCCCACCAGAACTTTATAATCCTCACTGAAGTCTTGCTTTACCATTATGTTTTCAGAGTAACATGCAGCGGTAGCATGATGCAGCAGAAGTTTCCCTCTGTTATGCAGTGGAGTAACTATTTGCCTTGTACAGATATGCTATAACACCTAATAAGTTACAATACCCAACAACTGGTTCTAACACGCAACAATTTTCCACTATTTGTTAGTTTGTTTGATTGTCGGTTTTTAAGTAATGCCTCACATTGACCATGTTCTACATTCATGCACCCACCTAGAAATCTCAGAGGGGGCTTCACAGACTGTCCCCAAGCTCTCAGAAACAGGCACTTGGTGAGTCAAGCTGTGAGCATGAACAGGGCAGCATAAGAGGAAGTTTCAAAAACTTCTACAAGGTAATATCCTTTTTTTGTTGTTTTCCCAGTGTACAAGTAAATATCCCTGTCTTGTTAGTTTTAGCTTGTTAATGTACTTGTTTTGTTTTGTATGACGTTGTAGCTTAACATTTCTATGGTGTTATATGCCTGGTGCGCGTACACACACTCAACAGCTACTGGCCTCACCAGCTAAAAAGCATTAGAGCCACTATAAGGAGCAAACACATGCATGGAAATGCAGATATAGAGTTTGCTCTCCCAAGAACACACAGATAAAGTATCAGAGCTAGAAATAATATTCAAGAGCTATTGTCTTTAATCTCTTTTATTACGCCTTGTAAATCATACACTGCTGTATACCAAAGTAGATAGAAATTACGCTTCTCTTGATTGCAGAAGTTCCTGTGCATTGCCAGAGTAGCATGAACAGGGCTACGCGTTAATGATTGTCACAACAGACAGTCACAAATTCTGTGCAATGCAGGTGCACAGTCCTGTCTGTGGTTTGTCAAGGGACTGCAGAAAACAGAGTAAGAGGCTGCAGGTTTTTTTTAAAAAATGCTGTAGCCTGAAGCATGGCAAGAGTTGGAGATATGGCACAAGCCACAGCAGATACATTGAGATTCGCAAAAGAACAGTGCTATGCTCTTCTTCCAATTGCTCCATGGGGTTGCCTTCTGTATAGAGAAGGGAGACAACTAAATTTGAATGGAGAGACCTAAAGACAGCCTGGATCCTCTTTCCCACCTGAAATGACAATCACTCAGAAAGCACACATAGGAAAGTATTATGGGTCTAGCTAGGAAACCTCTATTTTCTTTAATGTTTGGGGAGTTTTTGTTTGCTTTTTTTTTTTTGGTTGGGCATTTTTTTTAATCCTGCTAAGGTTGTTTTGTTATAAGATTTTGAAAAGTTCCTTCTTTGTGAGATGGGAGAATAATATGAGCAGGGTGAGTGGCACACAGATCATGCCCAACAGCAGGTCCGCAGACTGGGAGCAGGTGCTGAGCAGCCACTGCAAAAAAAAGTGAGAACATGTTTGCACTCTCCCTAAATCCTGGAGTGTTCTGGGACAGGCACAAGTCTGTTGGCAGCGACAGCTTGGGAAATGGTTCTCAGGTCTGCAATTGCTTGTACTTGCAGCTGATCCCAGAGTCTTAAACATTGTGTGCATACAAACAGGGAAGAGAAATGATCAATGCAGTTAGTCCCCACTTACTGCTCCTCAGGACCAAGAGAGACAGTCTGTGCTGAGCTCTGCTCCAGTGGGCTGTGAATTACTGCTTTGAGTATATTATTTCAAATACATTATTTTTAGAGCCTTCAAGTCTATAAAGGTCTATGGATGCTGGATCAGGGCCAGATCTGGCTGCCCTTCCAAAAGGTGTCGCAATAAAGAGCTATTCAGGGTATGTAGTGGGTGACATGCAGATTTGATGAGCTGCTGGACTATTTTGGGCCAGCTGTGCTTTTCTGTGCTGCAGGGCAGCCAGCTCACGGAAGGTGCTTATGTGCAGTTTGTTGTTGGAGCTAAGGCTGTCCATGTCTGTGCAAAGGAGTGTGAATTGACTTCAAGAGTCAGCCGCTAATGCCACAAACAGGCAAAACGTAGCAGAGCCCTACACATAGTTGTGTTTCAACTGTTGCGCTGCTTCCTCTTTCAAGATACAGCAGCAGAACCACACCTCTGTGCCATGCATGACACACTCATCGCTGCTGCTCCAAACAGTCTTTTGCCAGCAGTTCCTATACCAATTCAATGATAGGATTAGCACTGTTAGCATTGTACTTTCCACCACTGCTTCTGTTTGTATCAGTAGTCCCCATGAAATAACCTAATCTTCTAGGGGAAAAATGGAACATGATACTAAACAATCTCTCTTCTCAATGGAAACTGCAGCCACCAGTGAAGAGAAGATGACAGGTGCAGATATGCCTTAAATTCTGTCATGACGAGGAAGGTGGCAGAAGCAGGAGCCATGGATTATCTGTATTAAAGTCCATATCTTTCCAACTTCCACTACTTTGATCACTGTTCAGAAAACAACAAAGCAATCCAGATAGAGCATTATTTAATGTGGAGACTCTTGTCATGGAGAACGTATATTTCCACAACAGCTTTACCAGCTGGCACTACAGTATCATAGGAAGAGGTAAAGATGAGACCCAATAGTGCATGAGGACCAAAAAGAACTTGGTCCAAGTTCTTGGTCAATTACAGCAAATTGGCCCTAAGTATAGAAACCCAAACTGTTGTTTCTACATACTTTAAAAGCAAGGATGGAAAATAGTATCTCATGGTTCCGATGCAAAATGTCATTCTTTTAGAGGCATGGGTCACTTGGCAAGAAAATAGCATTGCCGTCCTTTGTGCAGAGCTGGCAGAGATTTTGTGAACTCTTCAAAATCTAGCATCTCCTTTCCTGTCAGTATCTCAACTCTTAAGCCACGAAACTCTAGAAACAAAATAAAAATAATTCTTAGAGCAGTGATGGCATAGGATTCAAGCGCTGGCAAGACTTTTTGGGTTGTTGGGGTTTTTTTTCCACCTGATGGTGATAACCCATGCAGATGTAAGCTTTCATGTTTCACTCAGAAACGAAGGGTGGAGGAAGCTCCCAGATGGCCTGATACACTCTCCCTTATATACACTCTCAGTTTTGTAAAGCTTGGTTTCCTAAATGTTACATTGTTCTGATGTCTGGAGAGATCGTGACTACAGAAGCCTGATGCAATCCCTGTAGCTGTGTACATCAGGGTCAGCAGAAACAGAGGAAACGACAGGATTTGATTAGGAGTTCTGTATTTATTTTTCCATGGGACAGGGCAGATTTTTATGTTTGCCTAGAGCAGTGTAGAGGGGGAGGTTTCACTACTGCTTTGATGAGCAGATGGTATTAACATAAGAGTAGTGGATTAATATCCTGAAAAAGGTTATTCCACTGCACTGCACTCTATTTACTTTCACAACCTTTATGCAGAAGCTACTAGGCTAAAGACTTTAGTAAGCATCAGAAGCTTCTTGACTTTAGATTAAGAACCAAATTTGACAATGCAACATCCAGTTGACTGAAAACTACTGTCAAACATATTGCTGATGTTAGCAAATACTTTAATTTTTTCTCACCTGTTTGTCAGAAGGAACATAAAGGATGTGTTCAGCTAACAGGAGCAAAGTGACTGTGGAGGATGTTTCTCATTGGTGTTTTTTGATGTAGGAGATTTTGAATAGTCATTCCCAATCTATGTAGTACTTTTACAGATCAGCCTATTGAGCTCACGTGTATAAATACATGCAGAAGTGTTCACAGTTTTGAGAAATGCACTATAATTGAGATAATTCAAGATATCCATACGATCTGGTTGCTACCATCTGGTGGTTATCTCCATACACTGCATTTTTATCTCCATTTTTATTTGCTAATTATTTCTGTCCCTTCAAACAACAGTGATGCAAAATGAATGGATTTTTTTTCTTACAATGTACCTGTTTTGCAGTATCAATTCTTGCAGGTTTCCAGAAGCAATGGACTGTCACAGAGGCGGTATCTAATCTGAACCTTCAGACTTTGCTGTAGTACCCATATTTTTATGGTGCAAAAAACTGGAAATGCTGTTGACATGACACATTCCAAAGGTGATGCATTCTTACTGCCACTGTTATGTTGGGAATCTAGAAACGCCATTTGCTGAATTTCACTGACATCCTGCACATACTATCTTTGAACTGCTGATGGTAAAAGGAGATTTGACTCATGTAGCCAGTGAGTTAATGTTGGCAGCAATCTCAGCCCAAGTGTGGACAAAGAGCTAGCAGCCCTAGTGGAAACGCTTTAGCCCTAGTGGAAACGCTTTGCTTTGTCTCAGTGCTAAATCACTGGTAGGGCTGTCACTATCTATTAACTCCCTGTTGTTCCCATGAGATGGCAAATCAGGTTCACACATAGGCACTTGTGCCTCACAGGCATGGGTCCCCGAATACACAGCCTTGCCTTCACATAAACAAATACCACTGTATGAAACTTGTGCTATGAACTTCCATAAATTCAACAGAAAATACTTTTTCTTTTTTCTTGCTACTCCTCCTGCATTTATAGATAGACTTCTTTGAGGGATAATCCCCAATCTCCCACCTGCATTTCCAAAATACTTCTAGCAGTTCCCACATGACCTCTATCATTGTTTCCCTTTTTGCTCCATACCTGCAGATGCAGTACACATACTGTGCACAAGGTAGCATGGAATTCATGTAAAGAGATGTAAATCAGCCTGTGCTTTATACAGACCAGACCCCTGTACCAAGATGCACCATCAGAGATAAATACTGCGGCTGACAGGTAATTACACAGACAATTTATCACACATTACCATATCCTGCTACCTAGTGTGAACCCTGGCACAAAGAAGTCATAAAATGATCCTTATATCTTCTAGATTCCCGTAAGATAAAGTGAGGCAAGTTAGCCAAACCTGTACTTGGTTACCATGTTAGTTACCAACGCCCTTCCCTGCAGAACTGCAGCTTTGTGTCACTGACAGTTTTTCTAGAAAATATGGACCAAGACCATTGTTTCCTGAGTGGACATTCAGGATCTGGAGAGAGCTTTTGTAACCTTTACCCTGTTTTATGTATTTATATCGGACTAGCCATGTGCTGCCCCTAATAAATTAAGCCTCTCAGTGCCCTCATTAGGTGGAAAAAGCATTATTGTTCTGACTTATTGAGGAATAAATAAGATCAACTTGTACTTTAACTGTGCACAGCAGAAGTCAAGCTAGAACCTGTATTTTTGTAATTTCAGTCAAATAGGCCTAAGTTTTGCAATTGGCAGCCTATGTTCTAGGAAAAACAGGTTCAGCCTGTGACCTCTCCAATATATACCAATGCACAAGGTTGCAGCAAATGCCTGCAAATCTGACAATTGGTATCATGGAAATCTGTCCATCAGAGTAACATTCATTGAAAAGAATGCATTGCATTTATTTTATTGGCTTACATATGTGGAAGCTAAAAGGGTTGAAAATAAAGCACTCAGTCTTTTATATCTTGTTTCAGAAGAAAAAAAGACTGACTTAATTCTGGCTGCATAGGTATTCAAGGTGAATGATCAAAAGTGAATACAGCCATTGCCTGCAGGTCCTACTTTTCCACAGAAAATGGCAGCAATCAATACTGAAGAGTAGCATTAATCAAAGAACCCTCTGAAGCAACCTTCAGAGATACCTTATGAATGAAAAACCTGTTTCCCAGAGCAGGATGAGGAAGCTGTCAACATAGCAAAGACACAGAAGTAAGGTGAATAGAAAGAAGTCACGCAGTGAAGCTGACAGACAATCTGGTAAGGATCCTGGACAGAGAGAGCCACCTCTCCAAGCCAACGTGTTCTTTGCTTAGGTGGCATTTTACCGCCTTCCCAGATGATAAGTAGATGTTGATTTGGTTCTAGCAGGACCAGCCTGCCTAACTGTGATTCTTACAGTGAGCCTGGATTTCCCTTGAAGCTGTATGTTCTCACCGACAGCATACTGGGCATTTTCTCTAAATGAGACTGTGCGATTAAGCAAGAGAGCTGATACTCTGAGGCAAACTCGGCAGAGCTGAAGAAGCCGGAATGATGCTGCCATTTACAGAAGCTATGTCCAGGGCCAGCATCTCAGGTTATTCAGAGAGAGCACACAGAAGCTGGGAAAAGCAAAGAAAACCCCATATTGTTTGCCTGTGATGACATGTCTGTCTGTGCTTCGCTAATGCAAGACTGCAGTCAGATTCCAATTTACAATTCTTCTGAAAACCATTGTAGAGGCAAATGAACTGTTCCCTGCTTCCTATTTATTGCTTGTTTTGATTGTGAATGCCTTGTTTTGATTTAGCATGACAAAGTGATTACCTAAATAGAAGGTTTCTATCTCTGCAGATGCATGGATGAGTTGGAATCCAGATGAAGCTCTCAGAAGGATTTATTTTAAAATGGAAGTAGAAAATAACACCTAATACTAATTCCTGTGTAAGCACAGAATTACTCCCATTTCCAATTAGCGATTGAATTCCAGCTCAATACATAGCACTGTATGTAAATCCAGTTCTAAAGAGTAAGAGAATTAAAACATACATAACATTAGGCACGCTGCTTGGCCTAAGTAGTGGAAAGTAATGTCAATTTTTGTAGTATATATACTAGAAAATCCTCACTTTGTATGTGAATTTCAAAGCTTGTGTAGATTCAATTGTTTGTGAAAGGGTTAGTTTTTATTCAGTGTTTCAGCCTGCACCCATTTTGGTTGAAGATTCGTTGGATATATATATTTTCAAGGCCAAATGACATCCTGTAAAATGCAGGCCATAGAATGACATCCAGTGACTGGACAGCCCATAAGCTTTTTTTGATAAAGGACCAGACCCTGAATGTGCATGTAAGTCAGTATGCCCTTGCAAAAAATATATGCACACATATTGTGCAGAAGAAAAGATACAGTTCATATTACTTTTTGTCTGCTATTGAGAAATGTGTTGCAAATGAGGTCTTTCCTGTAATATGCACTGCACTTCTGAAGCGCGTAACGTGTCTCCTTGAGAGCAAGAGACAGGAGGCACTGGAGATCATCCATCTCCCAGCAGCTGCCTTCAGCATGCCAGCCCTGTCTGATTTTGGTGTATAGTCCTGACCTAATGAATTTTTTTTTAAGAGGTCCTGTTGTGCTTTCATGTTAATTCTTTTTGGTAATTTCATAAACCTTTTGGATGCTTAGACTACAAATGTTCATTTCTTCTGGTTAGACGTTCAAGATGTTCAAGAGAATCACACCTTCAAAGATAGGATCCTCAGACTGTACAATGCACAACGTTGCATGGATGAGATTTGTCAAGAGTAGAGAAATGTCTGGCAATTTAAGTTAATGGTATACAGAACAAAGGGAATGTGTTAAACCATTCATTGGATGCTGTGGGGAGTTATACTCCTGTTGCCTGGGATCTTTAGGAGTAATAGTACAGTAAAGCAGTTGACCTTACTCTTACCAACACATGGTTAATGCCTTTCTCAAGTAGTCTGAATTTCTGTGCCTCTGCTGGCTGACAATGATCTTCTGATATTACTTTAGCTATGGGTGTCCAGAGGGTGATCTCACAACTGGTTCTGACACTCTTGTTCTACCAGAAAGCTTTCAGTAGCTTTGAGGAAGCAGAACAATGTTTTGGATTTTTCTGGTTTGATTATTTTTTTAGTGAAAAGGTAATGAGAGTTGGATCGGTTTAGCTTATCATTTAGGAGAAAAAACATGTTAGGAAACAAAGACTCATTCAAGGTAATCTATTTCTCCACAAAGTTTAAAGAGTTACTTCTTCTCTGTCTGTCGTGAAAGGAAAACTAAAAAACACAAAAACCAAATGATCTTTGAGGATCAAATAGAAGAGTCTGGAAGGTAGGACTAGTAAGGAAGTCTGAAAAAGTTAGATCTGTATCAGTTAGTATCAGTTTAGGCAAGATGTACATAAGCGTAGTTTGTTTTGTTGAAGTAAAAATCCCTCTTTCTCAGTTTGCTTTGGAGATGAAGTGGTGAAGAGCACAGCAACAAGTCCGCTGGTGTCAAAAAAAAAGTGTAATCAGCATCTTTAACACAGTGAAGCACTGTTTTTTATGCTTGGTCTTTTAGGATCTTTTCCCCATTGATCCTGACAAGATGTTCTGACTAGAAAAGACACAAGGTAAAATCTTGGCCTTTAACAACTGAGTGACTACATGTTTTTGGCTTTGGGAGGGACAGGATTTTACTGAAGGGTCTAAAAATGAGGATCCTCTTCAACACAATGTGTCTTACATTTAATTCCTCTGTAATGTAATCCTTTCTGTTTGTTTGGTTGGTTGGTTTTTTTAGGAGGGTGGAGGGATGTGGAGAGGGGCAGGAGGAGGGCTGTGCGTTTAGACACATTCAACCTGGACAGTAAGAAGAAGTTTATTGCTGTGATGCTATTTTGTGTGACCAAAAAGGTGAATTTAAAATAATGCCCTAAATCTTGCTTCATCTAGGCTACAAGTTGGAGCTATAGTTCTTCAGCATTTAGAAATCACTATAACTGAAAAACAGTCTTTTCTCATTAGCTCTCGTGGCTGATCTTTTTATATGTACGTATTGTGTTTTCATAATGAGAAGAAAGAATACAAAATTTCAACTACTACTGACGTGCGGAAAACAGACTCCACAATCTGTCAGATTGTAAAGTAGGTATGTTTATTCAGCGCTGGGCAGCACAGGGGATCGCTCCTCCAAACGTGTGCAATGTGTTAAGCAACAGGTACAATATTTATGCATCACAGACATGTATATTCATAGAATTCCCTCGGACTTGGTTATATATTAATTAGGTTTCTGAGAAATCATTATCATAAGTTTCCTCCCACGACAGGTTATTCCCTGGTCTCTGCGTCCATCTCGTGTCTGTGCTCAGGAGTCACAGTCTCTCTGGTGGTGGTTCTCCTTATCACTATGTCCAGCTGTGTGGATTCAGACCTTTGTCCTGCTTTGTTCTTGCTGCCAGGGTGGTTTCTTGATGACTTACCTTTGCTGGTTCTCAATTTCCTTGGTTATTCCACCCTATCAGTTGCTTCTAAACTTCTTAAGTCCCTTTATCTTGGTTTCAGCCACTGTGTCTGTGTATCCTAACGGTTGCTCCTAAGCTCCTCAAGCCCCTTATCTTGGTTTCAGCCAGTGTGTCTGTACCCCCTCAGGATGTTCCCATCTAACTTATCTTAGCTCCCACTAGAGCATCCTGAAAGTATCTCGTTATGTTAAGTTTATGATTCTGCTGTTCTTTCTCTCAAGGTTTATATTTTCATACAAGAATTAAATTGTTAGGCAGGGTTCCTGCTAGGATATATATTTGATAATTTTATTATTCTGATTAGTGTTTCATTATTCTAAATCTCCTCTTCACTACCACTGTGAAAGCTTCCAGAAAAACCCAAATTCTTGTCAGTCCTTTGGTTCCAGTACAAACATGAAATATCCTCTGAAATACTACCAGTTCAAAGAGTTTTAAAAGGTAGAATACACATGACCTACATGGTTGTAAGGGAAATAGTTAACATGATATGTAAGCATTTGATTTTTAATTTCATTTCTTAAATATCCAGGGGTGCTACTAATACATATAAAAAAGTGAAAAGTGATTGCCAAAACTCACTCTACACCAGCTCTGAATCATCTCCCTGGCTATGAGACAGATACTCACGTTCAAATCTAAGATTTTCAATTACTTGCTCTGGGACTGCATGGGAACAAATGGCAGGGATGGCATTCCAATGGAAATTCTTAAAATCTGTTCTCTCTCGGCCAGAACAATGCTTTCTTGCCTGACCTATGCAGCTAGAACAATTTTAAAAAATATCTTTTAAAGATGAAGAGGCAGTGTTTCTGTAGTATTGGAGAGGTGACAAGAGAGGTGGAGCTCACATCTAACAATCTGTAGGAGTGTCTACATTCAAATAGGAATGTTCTAGTGTACCTGGGGAAATTTGGTTACAGCAGTTAGGCATTACCTGTGCATTTGTATGTACGTACAAACAACCACAGACAAGGTCAGGGGAAAAAAAACCGCAAACAATTTGTGAGTGAACTTCTCAGGATCAAGATTGTTAAACTACTTTTGCAAGGAATGGTAAGACATTTATTTTTCTCTTCCAACAGCAAGGTAGTGTGACTTGAAAAATGCACTTCCTCACAAGTAGGCAGAAAACTATGGAATTTGAAGTAAAGGCTACATCCGCATCTCTCACACACATTTAAACAGTGCAGATCAAAGAAGACATCGGCTGCTTGCATGATCAACAGATCTTACAATTACAGTTACAATCCATTTTACAGGCACTCAGGAATTCAGGTAACATGCAAGATTGCATGGAGTCACGGAAAATAAAACACTTTCTGTGTCTGAGTTGCACTCTACATTCAAGCCGCTGAGGTAATACATCTTAATTAACTAAAAAAACTTTCAGAAGGATCTGAGCTAATCAAGCACAGCTTATTCAGCAGGGCTTCACTTATCCCTTCTTAGCAGTCACAACAGGATGCTTAAAAATGCTATAGCTCTTTCCCTGTAAGTTAGAAAGGTAAATAATTAGCATCCTTGTACTTCTGTTAATGTAAAAAAGCACAAAGCAAAATTAGAAGATCTTTTCTAAAATAGAAAAGAGAAAGAGGTATTGGGGGGTTTTATCATTGTTCATTCACAGAGATATCAGGAACACCACATAAAGCACAGACAAACAACACTAGGATGGTAATATCTAAAAACTGAAATTTGTACATGTCAGGCAATTATATATCAGTCACCCCCTGGAGACATAGTATGCCCACAGCTCAGAACAGTCTTTCACACGGATTAAATCTCCTGATTTATTCATTCAGAAGTTCAAGAAAAAACAGATGTACTATTTCCACGGCATTAACTGCAAAGTATTCTGTACCTCAGGTGTTTTATTTTTAGGGACATTTTAACATCTATCAAAACCTACTGCTTATAACGAAGTTTCTGTGGGGAGTCCTAGCAACATAACAAAACTCATACAATAAAGGCATCTGCTGAATAATGTTATCTTTCATGGGACAACTCTCAATGCTAAAAAAATTTGCACCACCATCCTTTTTAATGTTTCTGACATCAATAAAAGATAATTTATTCCTTTAACATTCACTTATTTCCTGACTTTCAATTTTTGCACATGAATGCATCCCAGTTTCAGTGCTGTGCCAGCTGTGTGTGTATATCTATCTATCTATGTCCGTGATCACACATCTACTGCTGCAGTTCCAGTTAATCTAACGATAAACAACTATTATTATACAGACTTGTGTGCTTTAATCCCTCTTTCTCAAAGCACATCTGATTTTCTTACTTCAGTTTAAACAGTAGTTTTGATTTTCAAAAATACCTCAGGTACAGATACAAATTATGCAGGCGATCCACCTTCAGCAGACTTTTGCAAACTGCTCTCCTTCTAGACCGCGCTCTTCAGACACAGTATTTTGGCAGCAGTGAGTGACTAACACTGTCCTAGCATGTAGTGCTTCCAAGTACAAACCTGGCTTCCTTCAGAAGGTCAGCTCTGCCCCGGGCTGAGGGTCACTGTCTTGTGAGGCCCATATAAACAATCCCTTGTCAAGTGTATTGCTTCTAGCGCTGGTACCAAGAGATCTTGCTGAAATCCTCAGCTCCTCTGCAGTTTAGTGTATGTAGATGTACATTCCTATTGGCTTCAAAGCAGCTTTAAAACACAGTTCTGAAAGACTATCATAGGTTTGTGAATATATAGCAAACAGGGAACCATGCTGTGTGATCTGGCTGCTATATGCCATCCATTTTGTTCTTCTAAACCAAAAGAAGTGGTTTTCTTTCAAGAATTATTTGCTTTACCACATCTACATTTAAAGACAAAACTTGTATTTTTGTTAGTTCTCTGTTAAAATACATGGCTATTAATTTTTAAAATAAAGATACATTTTAATTAATGTTGTATGCTCTACTATTTTTTGTGCAAGATTGGTTATAGTTCTAGTTTAAATTATTAATTAATAGGGAAATAAGTGATGGCTATGAAGATTAAATAAAGCAGCTGGGTTTTTTTACGTAAGAACCATTGCTCTGCAGCATCTGAGCTTTTCACAACTTCCTCTCTGTCACTATCAATTACTGATGTTTTCTGAAACACTGGTAAGTGATGAACACTAATAAATATTTTGCATTATTTTTGTCACCATCAATGTGTTTAAACGTTCTTCTAATCACTTTTTTGCAAGCTGTATAGTGCCGTATTTTTTTAAGTCAAGTTAATTTCTCCTCATTGGATCCATACTGCTGGACTTAACAAAACCTTCACTCTCCCCATTAAAGATAGGCTTTAGAGTTAATAAGGTTTTGAGACTTGTCAGTTATTTGCACAGCTAAATGTTTCCCCCCGCCTCGATCTTTTGGACAGAACTGTCTCACCTCAAGACAACTTCATGAGACAGGGAAAAGAATGTCTGCAGAATGTTTGGCTGCCTGAAAGCAAGCAGGGCAAAATCAGTCAACTGGTGGTCCCATCTGCAGCCCTCATTTTTTTCTGCCTGCAGAGTTATTCCTAATGAATATTTTTATTGGTGTTTATTTTGAATGCCTTCTTGTCCTACTGAGAAAGGTGAATGAGCTCTTTTCTGAGTCTCATGCTGTTTTTACAAATCTCAACAAAGAGTTCAGTTCCCTAAACATATGAAGCCTTGTTTTCAGTCAAATTATAACTCTAGACTTTGGCTGTTCTGGGCTGCTAAAGAAGGATACACTTTTCCTTAAAAATTGAAAAAAAAAGGAAAAAAGCTCCACTTGGGAAATCATATATCTCCCCAACAAGAGGGATGTGACCCAACGCACCTTTGAACATGTAAGAAAAAAATCTGTTTCTAATCTAGACAAAGATATTGTATGTATTATTAAAAAATAATTAATCTGTTCTGTCCCATGAAAAAAGACAAACTGCAGGTCTTACATTTTTGTTAAGTTCGAGCTCTTTGTTCAGTCAGAAATTTCAATTTTTTGTTAAATCTACCATGCCATTAAGGATCTAGAAACAGGAGCTTCTACCGAAGGCTAGTAAACTCTTTTACATTTTTCATAGCCTACAACTGCTGTTGCAGCAATTTTTAGACTCTGCTTCCACTCTGCCTTCCACTTGCAAAAGCCAACAGGCAGGAACAACGTGCAGATCTGGATGGTGGGAAGCATCCAGCTGGGTCAATAACCACGGAAGAAACACGCTGCCGCACTTTTTTTTTTTTCTTTTGAAATTTCTGAACGAAGAAACTACACACTTCATCTATTCGGCTGTCAAACACGAATATTAAAACCGGCTTCCTGAGCTCTGTTTCACTCTGTTTCATCGGTCTCGGACGCCCAGCTGTTCCCGCACTTCGCTTTCCAGGCCCTCCAGCGCCCGCGCTCAGCACCAGGATCCCGCACCCGGCTCAATCGCTGGTGGCGGGCTCTGCCCGGGCTCCGCGCCCGGTACGGGGAGGCCCGGGAGGGAGCGGCTGCCCAGCGGGTCGCCGCAAGCGGGCGGGGCTGCGGGGTCCGCCGCCGCCCAGACTCCGGCCGCTCCTCGGGCGGAGGCGTCGGTGGGACGGGGCTGGGCGAGGGCTGCCCCCGCGGCCGCCAGATTTCCTCCGCGCCCGCACTTCCTGCCCGGCCCGGCCCGGCCCGGCCCTGTCCGCGGTGCCTACGGCCGCCGCCGCTCTCCCTTCGCAGCGAGCGCCGGGGGCTGCGGGCGGCGGGGAACCGGCCGCTGCCTTCCTGCTCGGCGCGGAGCGCTGAGGTGAGGGGAAGGGAGCGAAGCGAAGGGGAGGCGAGGTGAGCGGCCCCCGCCGCTGCCCGCGGGGCCGGGGCTGCCGGGAGTCCCGTCCCCCCGCACGGCGGCCTCTGCGGCGGCTGA
Organism: Ardeotis arabs; assembly: GCA_011801015.1. Classification (NCBI taxonomy): domain Eukaryota; kingdom Metazoa; phylum Chordata; class Aves; order Otidiformes; family Otididae; genus Ardeotis; species Ardeotis arabs. The sequence goes on along the minus strand of JAAGAY010015946.1, from coordinate 16,125 downwards.
GGCGGGCGACCCGGCCCGGGCGGCACGGCGTGAGGGACTCTGGGCCGCGGCCTGCCGCCGCTTGGCCGCCTCTGTCCTGCCGGGCTCAGCCGGCTCCAGCAGCCGGTGGCGGCGGCCGCTGCTCTCGGCGGGAGGCGGGCGGTGAGGCCGGCGGCGCGGGCGGCTCCGTGCCGGGGTGAACGTCCCGCCCGGAGCGGGGGTGGGGTGGTGGCGGGGCGGTTGGTCCGGGCTCAGCTGCTTCTTCGGTCAGTCTTCCCTTTTTTTTTTTTTTTTTTTTTTTTTTTTCTTTTTTTTTTCCTGTTTGCACAGAGAAGCGTATTGAGCCCAAACCAGCTCTGGATGTTCACAGCAGAGGTAGAAATAATGATGATGTTAGAAGTGAGAAAGGTCCGTAAGGAGGTAGGGTGTGAGATGCTCTCCTCCAGGCTCCCCTTCCCGGCAAAGGTGGGGCCAGGTGGTCTGTCGAGGTCCCTTCCCACCAGGGCTGTGCCCTGAAGCTCTTCACCCTCCTCCTTCGGAGCCGGCCCCGCTTCAGCCAGCTCCCCGCTTTCCCGGCGGGCAGAGCTGCGGGGTCTCTCTCTTCTTGCCCTCGCTGGGGTGGCTTTTCCCAAGTTCATGCCTCCAGAGGCCTTCCCAGTCCTACCTGGTGGAGCGTTTGCCGCATCTCCTCAGAAATTTCAGTTCAGCTGTTGGGCGCACAATAAATACTGGGTTTGTTTCCTACCCAGGAGGTTTACCTTCCTTTGCTTTCTTAGGTTCCCTTGTCATCTTGAAGATGGGAGTAACTGATCAGGTTTTTAATTAGCCATGCTCAGGTTTTTAATTAACCTTGCTCTTGGGTTGAGTCTTTTTAAGTGGCCCTTCATCTTACACCTTAACAGCACTTTGCTCATCAAGAACTGTTTGCAATGTTGATTTTTTTATTTTGTTTTTTTCCCTAGGGGGAGGTTTGTGTGTTTTACAGTGAAACCGTATGTATAGTGTCACAAGGGGGTGGGGCGGATCGTAACAATTCTGTGGTTTTCTCACCACATATCTAAACTTACGGTACTCCGTTCCTTCTTGTCTTCTTTTAAGATCAAGCGGGTGTCCTTTTAATTGTGATCCTAACAAGACAGATTGTGTTTTGTGGAAAAAAATATCCAGAACAATTTTCCTAAAAAGAAATGAACAATCTGACAAACTGTTGAAATCCTTCCGGTGTATAAGTTTGCTTGTTTAATTTTGTTTCCCTACCCAGTATTTTCAGGTGTTAATAGTATTATCTACAAGTACACATAGGCAGCATGTCTGGAAACCTTGTGTGGGTATTTTAGAAGATTCTGTCAAGTTACCTTTGGCTGCCTAACTTCCTTCATCAGAACAGATACGTACCTTAACCTCTGGCATCTTTTTAGCTACACGCCAATATGGGGTTTCTCTTTAATCAGATAAAGGGCAGGATGTTGTGGGTGATTAGTTATTAACTGCTTGGAAAGTGCTTATTTGAAAGAAGAGACACTTCCCAATTTGAAAATTAGTGGAGGAGGGGTAACAGTCACCCTCCCCCTGAACAGATAACCCTTTTTCAGTATTTTCATACTCTTCTCCTCTATTACTTGTAGTTTAAAATGCATTAGAAATGGAAGACCTAAGATCTGGATTGAGTATGAAATGATGGTTATTCCTGACATGGATAAGAGCGCAGTTGCTAAACATGTTGTGCCATAAATGCTTCTCCCCTTCCCGTACCTGTGAAAAGTGTAACTTGATAGTTTGAACAAATAGTGACTCAGTGATATCCTGCAGCATGTGTTTGACTTTTTTTTTTTTTTTTCCTGGTTGCCACTTTGAAGTGAGTCAGTCATCCAAAGTAAGGAGGTTTGAAAAGTGGTTGTTGCTAAAAGTTTCAGGAGTTTTTTGTTGTGTTTCTTCTTTCAGCCTGCAGTTTGTGGATTCCTGTGAAAGGTATTCACAAAGCCTGTGGACAGCAGGTTTGAGTTCATTGTACAAACTTTAAATCTCCATTGGAAAAATGTTTGTTTGACTTCTTTTGACTTGCAAACTTGGGGAATAAACCAGCCCCAGTGTTTTCACCCCAAAACACCTGCAAACAGCTGCAGAGGATGGTAAGAAATCTGTGTGCTGTATTTTGTGACAATGTGTAAGACCTGGTTTCTGACGCCTGTAGGCAGCTGGTGCACCCTCGAAAGCATAAGGGTTGCTGCGAGCTTGAACTGGATCTTGCCATGCAACTGTGAATGGTGGGTAACATCCAGCCATGAGTGAGAACCAACAATTGGATTTATTTTTCAGGGATGATCGCTATTGTATGTTAATTATATGTAAAACTAAAAGTTAAAGGTTTTAACTCATTTAACTCCATTTCCACCTATCCCCAAACCATCACCTTTTTTTGGAGGACTGGGTGCACAAGTGTTGTCTCTCTGATTCACTTTTTTAAGAATTACCTTTTTTTAAAGGTGTGAGGGGTTTTTTTTTTGTTTTTTTTTTTTTTTTAAATACAACCCAGTTTCTAGTACCTTTTAGTCTGATTTAGTTGTGTCTGGGTATAACTAACTAACTGTTGTCAATGGAAGAGGTTTGGATTAGCTTGCTTGGTAAAGCCGGTATATTTTTCTTCAAGCAGTCAGACATAGGAATTTCATGGCAATATCTGAAAAAATTGGTAATTTCTTCCATAATTTTACTTAGAAGTAGGGGAGGAATCCTAAAAAAGTGGGGATAGTACTATTGTGTATCTGTGTCCATCACTGGGAGGAGATTTCCCCAGCCTGGGCAGAGCAGTTACCTGTTGATTAGTATGGCCAGGATGGGGTTGTGTGTCTTCTCAATGCTGTCCAGTACCCCTTGGGTCCTTGTTTTCTTTCTTCCTTTTTGTCTCTGGTTATGGCCCCACCTTTCCAAAGGGGTTTTCCTAAGGCTCTGTCCTCACTTGGAGGCGTAGACCTCTAGGTAAGATGTATCTTTGTTTTTCGGTGGTTGCTCCAGCTGCACATGGTCCTCACATGCTACTCTGTCTTACGTTGGCTTTGTACCATGTGGTGGCTGGGTGGTGGACAAGGCGGTTGGTAGGCAGGCAGGGGATGAGGGACCTCTTTTGCTCACGCTGGCTGTGCGCTTCATCAGTTCTGCTTGCTCCCACTTGGCACATCTTGTCCAAATACACAGAGCTTGACCTTGTGAACAGAGAGACTTGGCTTTCCTTCTGGGAGACTGAAATGCACAAATTGTTTTGCTCTGTCTTTACCTCTAGTGTCTTAGTCTTGAGACTTAGTTGGCACGGCTGATAATTATCTCTAGCGGAAGATTGCTGGATACCAGCTATCCTGCTTCAGCTGAATATAGTAAAAGAAGGAATTGCTCAGACTGATAGTATATTAATATAGGAAATAAAAGTATGCTATATGTTAATTTGTTTGAATATCGCAGAGTCTAAAACATCTCCCTCTCGATGAAGCACTTCTAAGCTGGCGAAGTGGAAGGATGAAATCTGCTGTTCAGAAGTCAGGAATTTTATGCTCTACCAAATGTACAGCGTTATGCATGTGATATAGCATCTCGTTTTCACATCTGCAGTAAACATTCATGAAAGACAGATTCCTTCATGTTCAGTAAAATAACTTTCTTACCTATAAAATCAGAAACATATTTTATTTTCAACTCAAATAACTGTGCCAAACCAGATGTTTTCTGGAAAATGGCCTGTACAAACACATTTCCATGTAAATGTACTTACTGAGCTGTTTTGCTTATCTTTGCTCCAGAATGTGAGCGTATATGTATCAATGATAGAAAGTTAAATAGCTTTTATTTTTAAACTGATGAGAGAGGGAATATAAAAATTGCAGCTGAGGTAACGTTTTGGATCTGCACTGTTGAGATGGAAGATCCTTTTGTGTGTTTCCTCTCATCTTCCTTTTGTCTTTCCTTCTGTTGAGTCTAAAAATATATTCCCAATTAACATAAATTATGTAAGGACAAGCAACGCTGGATTTTCTAGAGAGAACAATATATTGAAGTCAAACATGCTTTAGTGAAATCGACGCTTTCTTGCCTGCTGTCATCACTTAACCTCAGTCAGCAAACAAGTACCGTGCAGCCACTTGCTCACCCTCCTACCTCCCAGAAGGATGGGGAAGAGAATCAGAAAGATGGCTGCAAAATGCACGTGCTTCTGCAGTTCTTAGCTTTGTATTTGAAATTTGTGCATATCTCTGTGTGTGTTTTAGTCTTGATTTCATCTTGATTTTTTTTCTGTACCACAAAAATGCATGGTTCGTCCCCGTGCCGTTGCTTTTTCTGTTGACCTTACCTGAGTGGTATGTGGGCACATGGATGTCCACTAGAGCTGTGCTGCATGTGTCAGTTTGCACCATAGCTGAGATATCCTTAGGCAAGAAACCTGGGCCTCGTCTGTTGGACCTGTGCAGCTACACGCACTTTTTTGTTTTGTTTTGGGGTTGGTTTTTTTTGTGTGTGTAAGTGCACAAAGAGGCAGCATTTTCAGGAAGCCACACTTTACTCTTAGGCTCCATATATACCCCATCCCCAAATACAAAGAAATTAAAAAACTTTTCAAATTAACAAATAGATTGGAAACCTTCACCAGTCTGCAGTATTTTGCACTCCCTGCTGAGAAAAGAGGAAGGCAGGTTATATCTTTAATTGCATGCAAGGAGGGGATTTTGCAGAGGGTGCATGTGCACACTTAGGTGTAGGTGAGCTGTTGAAGGACTTAAGTGCTGGACATACAGTAGAATCAGCATTTCTGGTACCTGCTAACTGCTGTCATCACCTTCTTCCCCTGTGACTACAGTGTATGTCCACATATAAACCCTTTGTGAATTGCTACCATTTATTAATTTTTAAATACATCACAACCTGTGAATTGCATCCACAGGGAAGAAGTTGGTTTATTTAAGAGCATGCACCTTGAGAGACTGTACAATGTATTAATAGTAAATTTACCCATTTCAGATTTAGGTAGTGTCTTGTGATGGATTTGTGTTTGCTGTCTGTTTGATGTTCTGTGCTTATTTTTGTTGACTTTTGTCTGCAGGAGTGCAAAAAGAAAAAAAGTTGATCTCGGTTTACACGACAGCAATCTATTACAAACTATATCCAGGATTTCTGGTGGATTTTGAAGATTCATTGAGCTAGGTACTGTTGCACTCATTAAGACCAGATTTTGTCTTCTCATAGGATGAACATGGCCTAGTTCAAAGAGAATTGCCCTTTGCCCCCGCTTTTCTGTTAAGATGGGCTGCTGCACGGAAATAACCCAAGTCTCAATAGCAACCAGTAATACCCTTTGTACTACTCATTCATTAAAGCAAGGTTATTTATTTTCTGTTAGGAGCAGAGAAAGCAGCTGAGAATCAAAACAAATGTCACTTAATACAATTTACTGTTGAAATCAACAAAGCATCTGATTTTTTTAATTTTTATTTTTATTTTTTAGATTATCCTTAAAGTAATTTTGGATTTATTTATTCACAGGTTTGGAAGCAAAAAGTTAGAATAGTATTATCAGCAAAAGTATTATCAGAAACTTCGAAAGTTTGAGGAAGCAAAGTGCAAATTACTCCCGAAACAGCGAGACTAAGTTTATTATCTGACTAAATCAAATAACAAGGAATCTATCCTCTATTTGTAACCAGTGTTGTCTAATTAGCTTTTTGGGTGGACTATATGATAAAAGGATGGGTAGTTTGTTCTGTTTATTGCAGATTTTGTTTCTATTGTTAGGAATATTCAAGAGTTCCCCCTCAGGTCCATTTGAAGCTTTATGTACAAGCTAATAGCACGAGATGGCCTTTCGTCATCCTTCAGATGGAAATATCTAGAGTGTATGCCTTCCTTGCTTGGTGTAGTCCCTTCAGCTGGCAGCTGTTGTGTTATTGCAGTAAAGGTGTGTGTAAAATAGCTGTAGTGGAGGATGCAGTATAACGTGTCTATTTTAATTTGCAGGTTTCCACACCATTGTGGTTCTTTGGGTTTGTTTTTTCTTGAAATGGTAGGGCTAGGAAGCAGCTGCCGAGGGATGAAGTCTCCATCTCTTCTCGTGGCTGCGCTCGTGGCGTGCATCGTTGTTTTGGGTTTCAATTACTGGATTGCGAGTTCTCGCAGCGTGGATCTGCAGGTAACTTTCCTATTGCTCTGCATGTCATTTTGTACTTGTGTGTTTAATAAACAGTCCACAATGAGAAGATGCTTCCCCTGCATGTGGTGGGCCAGGAGCTTCAACTTGTTTTAGGAAATTTCACAAATGTTACAGTTGTTGCTTATCAGTAGTGGGGGATGGGGAGGATGGGAGAAATGCCTGTTTTGTGGGTGAGGGGAACCCAAAACTTGAAGACTTGCTTATGTGGTACTTGTTACTTCTGCTTACACAAAGCATTCAGCTATCATGTGCTGTTTCTGTTTACAGATGTGGTAAATATCATCCTCTTGTTTTTGTTCCTAAGTGAGACTTTTTTTTTTTCCCCCCTTACATGACCCATAAGGTGGTATGCATGCTTTCCCACCAAGTACAAGGAATTTGTATTTCTTAGAAACCTGTCCTAAAGAGGCCACACAACTTGCATGGAATAATTACCTTGTCTGCTGTTTTTCTAATGGTAACAGCATTTTCTGTGGCTGTTGAGCTTGGATATTAATCCTTTCTGGAGCATGCATTCTGAAGTAGAGGAGTATGTGAATAAAGTTTCTAGTTTGTGACAGTGTGTGCCAGATGGTTCTTTTTTGTTCTTTTTTTTTTTTTGTTTTTAACAAGCAAACCTAAAAACTAACCACCTGGTGGTAAAACATGGCTGATGAGAGCTCCTCGCAAGTTTTTTCACTGAATTTTTATCCTCTTTGTAATTGAGCCTGATTTTAGTACAGTTGACAGCTGTAGGAATTGAACTCCTGTTTCACCTTAGAGTGAGCACTGTTCAAACAGGACACGTGTCTCTGGCCATGCAGTTAAGAAGTATGTCTTAGCTTTCCCTAGGTGGAGGATATGATGCCCTGTCTTCTGGGACTCTGGTTGTCCCTTTAGTCAGCGGCCTCAGGATGGTGGCTACCCACAGGTAGTAACTGTGTCAGTACTGTTGAAGCTTTGTTGCGTGGCCGTGAGGCAGCTGATAGTGAGGAAAATAAGCTACCATACTAGTTAGCTTGAAAATTGTTTCGCTTCTATGTAGTCATGCACTCTGAATGAAAGAAAGACATAGTTGAAGGTGCAGATGGAGCTTCTATAGCACTCTGTCAGCCCATTAGTTTCTTGTCAAGACTTTGCAGCTATTATGACTGAAACGATAAGTGCTTTTCTTTGTGCTTCTAGCTACACTGCAGGTCTTTTCCCTGCCCCCATCCTATGCCTCCTCTCTGTTCTCTCGCTTTCTGTGGCAGAGAAGCAGAGTAGGTGGGCAGTAATATGCTTCATGCTGTGGTGTAAGAAGATTTGATCAATTTTCTTGGAGTCTTGGAAGATACACAATTTTTGTTATATCTATTTTTTAATCTACTGGAATCCCCAGGTCTTTCTATCTGGGTAAATTCTGTTGATGCTCCCCCTCTTCCCCCTGCACCCCTCACACGTCTTTGTACTCTTCCTTGCTGTGATATTTAGTCCAAAATGTTTAGAAACAGTATCCTGCAAAACTAAATTGGTACTTTGTTTTTTTTTTTTTGTGAGGGTGTTCTGTTTTTCTTTTTAAGCTCAAGTACTGAGGCAGCTTTGCATTTCTCTTATCTTTGAAATTTTGATAGTGCCTACAAAATAGTCTGTACTGGTAATTTGTGTAAAACTAGGATGTGTGTGTGACACGGCTGACACCAATACTTTGACATTAGCATTGTTAGTTCTGTGAAATTTGGTATTCCTTGAATGTATTGGAGAAGAGTCTGGCAAGGCAGAAGCATTTCTATTTGCTTTGGCTAATTAGCTCTTCCTCAGGGTCGGATCATGGATCTGGAAGGCAAAGTCCGCAGGGCGGCAGCGGAGAGGGGTGCTGTGGAGCTCAAAAAGAATGAATTCCAAGGGGAGCTAGAGAAGCAGCGACAGCAGATCGACAAAATTCAGTCCTTGCACAGCCTTCAGATGGAAAATGCCTACAGGGTACATCAGGAAGAGAAGGTAAGGCCTTTTCTAGCCACAGTTCTCTGTGAGACTGTGGTTTACCAAGACACTCTCTGCAACAGGATAAGGTTGCCGAATATTCCAGTTGATGGGCCTACAGTCAGTGTTGTTATGGTAAAACATTTAATTTGTGTATCATTGTGTAATATTTAGAAAATGGACATTGAATGCACATTAAAGCATTCATTGAACAATATGTGAAATATTAGAAGCTGGAAGTAGCAGCACTTCTGAATACAACCTCTTCCCCCTCTATAAATCATTGTTACCAAACTTGGGTTGACCTCTGGCTTTTTCTCCTGTATGCTAGTGTTTTAAAACTTAGTGAAAAGAAAAAGCTGCAGCAACAGATGTATTTATGTTCCCAAATATGTTTGTATACCCTTGTAGGCATAAATGGTTGACGTTTATTTCTAAATGCATTACAAATCTTGTGGCACCTTGGCCTTCGGCCTGCAAAACCTAGTAGCACTGGGAGGCATCAGAAGGTTGGACTAGCCTTTCATGGCAGTGCTACAGACAGTGCAGCATTGCCAGAGGGATGGAAGTCCTCTGTGAAGAATGTGAATGTACCTACTTAAATAGCAGTGTGTACGATTGCTGCTGTGTAGTATCTTGCAAACTGTTTTTGTTGTGTATTTTTCTCATGTTGCTGATACTTCCTAGAGTTTGGCTTTTAGCCATTAATATCGCTTTTCTCAGTGTTAGGAGAAGTGTTTAGCTGAGAGTATTCATTCTGAGATTATTGCTTCTCCTGTAGAGTCTCTTGACTGACGTTTGTAGATCAGCTTTAGAGAACTGCTGTTTTCAGTAGAGTGAACAAACACAGGTGATGGTAATAGGTACTGTTCAGGTAAAGAGTTCACCATTGAGCCTTGCAGTCACAAGGCCTGGTCCCCATGGGGGACCTCAACGACTCCAATATCACATGGCGGTACAACACGGTCTCAAGGAATCTAGGAGGTTCCTGGACTGTGTGGATGATAACTTCCTCTTGCAAGTGATAGAGGAGCCAATGAGGAGAGGTGCTATGCTGGATCTTGTTCTCTCCAACAGGGAGGAGTTGGTGGGGAATGTGGAGCTCAAGGGCAGCCTTGGCTGCAGTGACCATGAGAGGATGGAGTTCAAGATCCGTAGGGCAGCGAGGAGGACACACAGCAAGCTCACTATGCTGGACTTGAGGAGAGCAGAGTTTGGCCTCTTCAGGGATCTGACTGGCAGAGTACCATGGGATAAAGGCCTGGAGAGAAGAAGGGCCCAAGAAAGCTGTTAATGTTCAAGGATCACCTCCAAGCTCAGGAGTGATGCATCCCAGCAAAGAGGAAGTCGGGCAGAAACGCCAGGAGGCTTGCATGGGTGAAAAAGGAGCTCCTGGACCAACTGAAACACAAAAAGGAAGCCTACAGAGGGTGGAAGCAAGGCCAGGCAGCCTGGAAGGAATACAGAGAGATTGTCTGGGCAGCCACGGGTTAGGTAGGGAAGGCTAAAGCCCTGATAGAATTAAGTCTAGCCAAGGACGTTAAGGGCAACAAGAAAAGCTTCTATAGGTACGTTGTGGGTAAAAGTAAGACTAGGGAAAATGTAGAGCCTCTCTGGAAGGAAATGGGAGACCTGGTTACCCAGGACATGGAGAAGGCTGAGGTATTTAATGACTTTTTTGCCTGTCTTCGCTGGTGAGGGCTCTAGCCATATCGCCCAAGTTGCAGAAGGCAAAGGCAGGGACTGGGAGAATGAAGAACCACCCACTGTAGGAGAAGATGAGATTTGGGACCATCTTAAGGAACCTGAAGGTGCACAAGTCCATGGGATCTGATGTGATGCCTCCATGGATCCTGAGGAAACTGGAGGATGAAGTTGCTAAGACACTATCTCTCATATTTGAGAAGTCTTGGCAGTCCGATGAGGTTCCCAACGACTGGAAAAGGGGTAACATAGCCCCCATTTTTAAAAGAAGAAAAAAGGAAGATGCAGAGACCTACAGGCTGGTCTGTCTCATCTCTGTATTTGGCAAGGTCATGGAGCAAACTGGAACTGGAGCATGGTTTCTCCTAGAAACCACACTAAGGCAGATGGAAAATAAGGAGGTGACTGATGACAGGCAACATGGCTTCAGTAAGGGCAAATTCTGCCTGACCAATTTGGTGGCCTTCTGTGATGAGGTTTCAGCATTGGTGGACAAGGGATGACCAACTGATGTTATCTACCTGGAGCTGCACAAAGCATTTGACACTGTCTGACACAACATCCTTGACTCTAAACTGGAGACATGGATTTGGTGGATGGACCACTCAGTGTATAAGGAATTGGCTGGATGACCACACTCAAAAAGTTGTGGTCCACGTCTCCATGTCCAGGTGGAGACCAGTGACGAGTGGTGCTCCTCAGGGGTTGGTATTTGGCCCGGCCCCGTTTAACATCTTTGTGTGGAGAGTGGGATAGAGTGCACCCTCAGCAAGTTTGTCAACGACACCAAGCTGTGTGGTGCCACACTGGAGGGAAGGGATGCCATTGAGAGGGACCTTGGTAGCCTGTGCGAACCTCATGAAGTTCAACCAGGCCAAGTGCAAGGTCCTGCACATGGGTGGGGGCAATCCCAAGCACAAATACAGGCTGGGTGGAGAATAAATTGAGAGCAACCCTGAGGAGAGGGACTTGGGTGTGCTGGTGGATGAGAAGCTCAGCATGAGCCAGCAATGTGCGCTTGCAGCCCGGCAGGGCAACCGCATTCTGGGCTGCATCAAGAGGAGCGTGGCCAGCAGGGTGAGGGAGATGATTCTGCCCCTCTATGCTGCTCTCGTGAGACCCCACCTGGAGTACTGTGTCCAGCTCAAAAGATGCCATCAGCCAAGTTGGCATGGATTCATCCACTCTGATTTAGGAATGTCTCTGATGTGGCAGGGAAGAGAGGGAAAGCTTAGTTCCCCTCCCTAAGGACCTTGATCTGAAAAAGCTGTCCAGAATCAGAAGTTACTTAACAATGTGATGTGGAATGTAAGAAAAGACTGTTTCTGAGTGCTTTTTTTTGGTATATGTAGGTATATCCATGAATAAGTTTGTGTTGTATATTTGCACATGGATACATACATGCATATTTGTATACACACAGAGGCACACATGTATCCTTGTTTTTCAGCTTCATGGATTCCAGTGGAATATAGAATTCCTAGGAGGCGAGTAATGAATTCACCCTTTCTGGTTATAGGAAGCTTGGTCCTTGAACTGAGCTTTATTTACCCCGTCGGGATTAGCAGCAAATATTTGCCTAGTCCAGGAAGGATGAATGCAAATCCAAACTCTGAGTCTCTCAACTTGCTTTACAAGTAATACAAACTATCTAACTAACCAGACAGATCTTTGAGTGATAAGTGGAGTTTTGTTTTAGTTCTTGTTGTTGTTCTTAAAGAAAAATGAAAATGCTTTCAGGTGATGTGAGAGTGAATGGTCTGCCTTAAAACCCCCTCTTTTTCAGGGAGAAATCATGGTTCTTCTAGTTCAAGAAGAAATCTATACAGGAACAAACTTTCACAATCTGGATACCTTCCCAAAAGCAACTCTCAAGTAACATTTGAGAACCATCTTAATTCCAGTTCTCTCCACAGTCTCTGCTCACTGTGTTTTGTTTCTATGTTGATGAAATGTAGAGTAATTATGCCACTGATTTAATTTCATACCAAACTAGTAACACCAATAAGATACTTGCCATGTTAAAATCAGTGTCGGTGGCAGTGTGGTAACCACTTTGAGTTAACTCTGCCTTCTTTTCTAGTAGAACTCTCTCTGTGCTCTTTTAAGGATGAGGGCATGGAAAGTAGGAGGTGGTCAGAGCCTGAAATACCCTGTGGGCTCACTATTCACTTAGGCAATGCAATCCTGGGAAATTGCTGTTGTAACTATTCTTTTAAGTCTGAGTATGTATAGAACACTTCTGTCACCAGTCTTCTTTTAAAAAAAATCTGCCTGAATTTTTAAGGCTTAATGTAGATTTAGCAAATGGCTTCTGGAAATCCATACAGAAATAGACTGAAGAGATCAAGAGAGCTTACGTGAACTCTTAGTAACAACAGATAAGGAATCAGGAGTGCAAAAGGGCTGTTTCTAATCTGTAAGCAATTTTCTGAAGAACAATATTCTGTATGGTTGTTATTCAGGACTCGTAGTTTCTGCGATGCACGCAGCCACGATAGTCTCTTTGAAGAGTATAACAGAAGAACGATACGTGTAATCGCTGTAATTTAACTGCTAGGACATGCTTTTGCAGTTTGTTATTTTCTTTGGATTTATGTAATTCTTCCCCAACTCACATCTTGTTTTACTGAGGAGAGGGGCCAAGCTTTGTACATTACATGTGAAGCACGTCACTGTCCTGTTGCTCAGTGTCTTTTAAGACTGGCTACAGCTGTTCTCGGATCCCCTCCCTCTGGGAAAATTTCAATTCCCAGCACAGCCTTCTGAGACAAAATACCTATCAGTATGCGGAGAGCTGGCTCTACTCAAAAGGAATGACAGTGGAGGCGGGGGAGAGAGAAGAAAGCCTGCTGTGAAAAAAAAAAAGATGCATATGTGTGTTTTGTTTTTGTTTTTTTTTTAAAACCAAACAATGTTGCATCTTCTAGTTTTGAAAAGACTTTAAGGAAAAGCAGGCAGTGCCTTGTGCCCCACTGTACTTGCCATAGCATGATGTTACTAAGTTAGCAAGATAAAGCAGTCTACTTACACATAACTGGTACAGCAGAGATCTACAAGTCTGCCTCTGTTTGAAATATATTTTTACATGGTGGAGAAAAAAAAAATGAGTGGTCTGGCACCGAATGAACAAAGCACACAAAGAGTGGAAATTGAGGGCATGCTTAGCTTAAGAGTTAACTACTGTAACATTTCTGCCTCTTCATCGCGAAATGAATGGACAGAAAGGAAAGCAGAAAGCACGTTGTATATACCTGTATAGATTTTTTTAATTAAGATTCTCACATCATAGGATTCTGGTTTTTTTACACAGCCTACTATTTGGGTTTTAATTAAATATAACAATATTATGAAAATCCTGTAACTGCACAGGGCTTATTTTCTCAAAACCACTTGCTGTTGCCCTGAGCCTGTAAAAGTAATTTCTCACTCATGTGTCAACTTCTCTCTGCCGCTGAGAGTGTAAGAAATTGTTAACTTTACATTTTTGGTGGTTTCTGCTGTTTTGAAGGCTGAACTGCACCATGTCATCACAAAAAAAAAAAAAGAGAGAGTCTAGATTGCTTTTAACAGAGGATGTGAAACAAGATTGAATCCCTGATCTTTCTGATCTTTACCAAGATCATTCTTTGGGAATAGAGCTGTTTTTTTGGTTTTGTTTGCATTTTGTTGTTGTTGTTTGGGGTATTTTTTCCATTTATTGAGGATGAGGAAAAGTCTGTAATTTCTGAATGGAATTTAGTTCAGTGAGAAATAGGTTTAAATGAGCATTATCTCCTCCCTTTGGGGTTTGAAAATTCTTTTAGACTTACTTCAATTGGTGCTTCTCCACTGAAGTATACATGAGTGTGCAGCACATAGACCAACCTGAAAGAGAAATATTTTCTTAGGGATCTTATTTATGAACTTTTTCTCACTTGCTAATATGTAGTTAGCATTACTCTCATGTCCAAGAATGAAAAGCCTTTTTGTGGCTTCTTTTCTCCTGAAGATTATTTCAAAGTGGTGAAGAAGAAGTGTACAAAGAGATAAAAGAATTGATGATGCGTGTTACTAGGAAAGTGTGTGTGTGGGGAGGTATGTTTGCTAAAGTAGAGGAGGAGGGTGGGAACTTCCAGATATAATTAAGAAATGAACAATAGATAATCAAAATATGTCTTGTGCTGCACTGCTGGCATGGTGGGAAGCAATAGGAGCATGCAAGGCAGAACTGCTCCTTTTCTGTGCGGTGAGGTTTGAGTTAGTCATGAAATAGGGCTTGTTTCTGCTGGTTTCTATGTGTTCTATGTGTATAAATCTTACTCTCCCAGCTTGCGTTGTTTCCAGTTGGTTTTGTTCTTGGCAGCTGATTTTCTGATGTGGTGGCTCATCTTTTTCTCCTTGTGAGAGCTGTATTTGTGAATGCAAAGCTCCTTTTTTCTTAGGTTTCAGTCCTGAAACGAGTGTTTACTCTCATCAATTTATTTGCCATTTTATTCCTTTTCCTGTTGCAACATCTCATTATGCTTTTATCTACACCGTGTAGAGTCGGTGTTAGAAAGCACGTACATCAGTTCAGTGTGCTTGGTAGCTTGATTTGTGACGGTAGCAAGTGCTGAAGGAGTTGTTGTAGTAATGCCTCCAAGGAATATATTTATGGAGACTACTGTGTAAGGTATTAACCAGATCAAATGCATGTACATAGTTCAGAGTATGCATTCAAAACATATGCCTTGAAATAATTTATCTCAAAGCTTCCTTGCAGGTATTTCTGCATTCTGTTTTGTTTTGTTGGGTTTTTTTTAAACAATAGCTTTAACTTTCGTGTTTCTTAAGTGGAGAATGACTTATACAGAAATGTTCTGTAGCAAACAAAAAAATTAATCTATCTCTTGTAGTTGTCATTAAAAAACTTGCTGTCCAGGTGGAGCAAGATTTTTCGGTTACTGCTGGTGTCAGTGTGGCTTTTAATTTTGGGTTTCTGAAGACCTGCTATCCACAGCATTGACTCCAGTCAGGAAGCTGACTTTTCTCTGTGATAGTCACAGGAACTTACGTGCAAGACATGTTTGCAAATATAACGAGTTGGTTCTATGTTACAGACTTCCTCTGTCACAGAATATCAGATTTTATATGGTGCTATAGTGAGTTTCCAAAAGCTGGATTCTCGCTCCTAGGGATCATAGGTATTGTTTTGTGGGCTGAATGAGATTTAAAATGTGAGTTTCTTCTTAGAACTGAGCTTTGGCATGTGTTTGCTGAGTGCTTCCCAGCAGTTTTCTTTCTTGACCTGCATAAAACCTGTCCCTAAAATAATGTCTGCCTAATTCACAGCCGTGAGGTGAAGATTAGTTAACACTTGGATGACAGGAGGAGGAACAGAAAGCCTGATGCTATTGATACAGTCAGATTGGAATTTGGCAGTTGGAGCACTGCCCTGTAAATTATTAAACAGTATTTCCTGCTCAAGTTAAACGCAAACTAGATTTTTGTGGTTTTTTTCTTAGACTCTTATAAGTTCAGGGAGGTAGGTGTGGCATTGCCAAAAGGAAGTTTTATATGCAATCCAGAAAGACTAAGGCAACTTTTGGGTTTTTTTTTGGTTTTTGGTTTTTTTTCCCCTGTTGTGATTTAAGGAGTCTTTTTCACATGGTAAATAATTTTATTCATTTCAGCTAATCACAGTAATTGTGTCCTAGTGGACAAATCTTTTAACAGTTGTCTATTTTGCTGTCAAATAAGTGGTCTTGGGATTTGGGAGTTTCTTTTTAAGGAAAAAAATTCACTAAACCCTCATCACAACAGACTGTGAGCAATCTAGGAGGTTCCTGGACTGTGTGGATGATAACTTCCTCTTGCAAGTGATAGAGGAGCCAATGAGGAGAGGTGCTATGCTGGATCTTGTTCTCTCCAACAGGGAGGAGTTGGTGGGGAATGTGGAGCTCAAGGGCAGCCTTGGCTGCAGTGACCATGAGAGGATGGAGTTCAAGATCCGTAGGGCAGCGAGGAGGACACACAGCAAGCTCACTATGCTGGACTTGAGGAGAGCAGAGTTTGGCCTCTTCAGGGATCTGACTGGCAGAGTACCATGGGATAAAGGCCTGGAGAGAAGAAGGGCCCAAGAAAGCTGTTAATGTTCAAGGATCACCTCCAAGCTCAGGAGTGATGCATCCCAGCAAAGAGGAAGTCGGGCAGAAACGCCAGGAGGCTTGCATGGGTGAAAAAGGAGCTCCTGGACCAACTGAAACACAAAAAGGAAGCCTACAGAGGGTGGAAGCAAGGCCAGGCAGCCTGGAAGGAATACAGAGAGATTGTCTGGGCAGCCACGGGTTAGG
>JAAGAY010015930.1:68490-94132 GCA_011801015.1 Ardeotis arabs | reverse complement strand
AAAAAAAAAAAAAAAAACAACCCACGCTAACGCGAATACGGTTGTCCTTGGTAATAAAACTACGTTGCCAAGCCTGTTATCGGCTGACTAACGCCGGAAAAATGCACAAATATTAAAAGAGATGGGTGCAGGAGTAATCACTGTTTTCCTGGAGCTCAGCCATAAAAAAAAAGCAGCAAAACATGAGTCATCATTAGGCTGCTACAAAGATACTATATAACTTCCCACGTACAGAAAAGTCACCTAAAACGATATAAACAATCTTAAATTTACAATTGCAACCCCAAGAAGCAAATTATTCATTAAATCGTCTAAAACACTGACGGCGTAATACAGACGCGGTGAAACAGCACGCTGTAGGGCCTACAGAAAATAACGGCAATCCCATGAAACATTACACCCAAGTACAGAGACGGTGGAATGGGAGTGGTAGTAAAAATAATAATAATTTTTTTTTTTTAAATCACTACATGTACTGTTTCAGAATCAGAAACACAACCCGAGTACGTAAAACAGTTGTGTGGGGTTTTTTTTAATATAATGTACAAAAACGTTTAACCAAGGATAAGGGGAAAAAAAAAAACATTACTACTTCTTTTAGGACAGAGGCATAGAAACAAGAAAACGTGGACCAATCCTTCACAAAAAAAAAAAAATCTGTATTTCCCTTTATGGGGGGAAGGGATAAAAACTGGTACAAATGGAGTTTTCTTGCTGCCCGCATCTCATTAAAAAGTCATCCGGCGCTCTGTACCTCCCTACCATGACGAATCACGGTCTTCCCGCAGCAAGCCCCGCCGGCCAACCTCACCTTAAAATTGCTGGAGTTGACCCACCCCGTCAACTCGTCGATCACTTTGTCGAGGCGCTGCTGGTCCTGCTCCAGGTCGGGGGACCGCGCCGGCTCGCTCAGGTACTCCAGCAGCTCCTGGCCCACCTGCATCCTGCGGCCCACGTCCTTCTGCTGCACCTGGTCGCAGAAATAATCCATACCGGCAGGCTCCATCTTCGGCCGCTGCGGAAAAGTTTGTGGGTTTTTGTTTTTTTTTTTTTCCCTCTCTTCGGAGACGAGCCGAGCGGTTTTAAAGTCGGAAATCCGTCCGGGGCAGGGCAGGGCGGGCGGTGGTGGTAGCGGGGGAGACTCCCGACGAGGCGGCGACCCCCGGCAGGGCCGCGGCGATCACGAAGCCTCTCCTCGCCCTCTCCGCCCCGGCTCCGCGCCCGGCCCCTCCATGCGCACACGCAGCGGGGCACCGGCCGCTTTCCTCCGGCCTCTTCCCCGGGCCCGCCCGCAAGGTGAAGCCTGAAGCGGGGAAGGGACGGTTCGCAGGCTGCAGCGAGCGGAGGGGGTCGACGGGAGCCGCCTCCTCGGGCTCGGGGCTTTCCAGCCGCCTCCGCGTCGTCCTAGGGGATCCCAGGAGGGCTCCTTGCCGCCGCCGCCCCTCCTCCTCCTCCTCTTCCCCCGCCGGAGGAAGGGAAACGGAGAGCGGGAAGAGGCACTGACGCTCACCCTGCGGGGCGGAGGGGGCTCGCAGGCACCTCAGCGGAGAGTGGGCAGCCCTGGGGTCCCGCAGGCGCCGAAGAGCGATCGCCGGGGCCGCCTCTCACCGCCGCGGGCACCGGTCCGTCCTCCCCCGGACGCAGCAGCGGCGAGGCCGGGGCGGACTTCTCATGCTCCCGACGGCGCGGCCGCTCGCCCGCCGGGCAGCTTCGAAACTTCGCCCCGGCGGCGCTCAGCGCCGCTCAGCGCTTCCCGTCGGCCCCACCGCGAGCCGGGTCGGTCGAGCTCCGCTCCCCTTTCCGCCGAGCCGCTCACGCTCCGCCGCCGCACCGCCCCCAGTCCCGTCCTGTCCCGTGGAAGTTCCGTCCCCGTCTTTCCCGCCCCCCACCCGCCAAGGGCCGCCCCGGCCGGCGCCAGTGAGACTGGGCGTGGCTGGCGTGCGCGCGCGACTGCCCCGCCACGCCCCCCGCGCCGCACCACGCCACGCCTGCCCGCCCCCCTCCCGACTCGTCTCCTCCCTTTCCCCGGCCGCCCGCCTCTACTAGCGCCGAGCGCGCGCCCAGGTGGCTCGCCCCGCACCGCCCCGCGCTGCGGCGGGCGCGCGCGCGCGCTCCTTTCCTGCGGCTTGCTGCCCTCCGGCTGGGGGGTGCACGCGCCTTCCGCCCCGCGCGGCACCGCTGGCCGCAGACGGGAGGGCGGTGCGGGGCCGGGCCCGGCCCTGCGGAACCAACCGGAGCCCTGGGGGCAGGCGGTGGCGTGTTTTTCCCTTCTTCCCCCGCGCAGGGTGTAGGTAGTCGGGTTCCTCAGGGTGGCTGCTGCCGGCCTCTCCGTACCGCGGCGAAGGGGAGCAGGGAGGAAGCTGCGTGAGAGCGAGCAGTGCGGGAAGCGGAGCTCTGTGGGACGGTAAAGCGCAGAGGGCGGGAAGCGGAGCCGCTGCCTCTGCAGTGCTGTCCCGACTTCGTCAGGGGGTGGCCTGCAACCTCTTTCCCTCCGCGCCAGGGAGCCGTGTGGGTAGGCAGGGTGCGGTTAACCCCGCAGCGCAGCTATCCCGCAGGCAGGCTGCCAGGGACTGGCTGTGTCTAAAACGGAGACCCGTTACTGCAGGGGCTGTGACTGGGGGTGTTGTTTCAGGGGCAGTGTGGCCTCTCGGGCCTCAGAGCGCCGTTTTGGTCTCCACATGCAGGCAGAGGAAAGGCGAGGAGGTCGCTTTCCCCCTCCTCAGGCCCCAGCTGCTCTGCTTGGGCCCAGTCTGGTCCCCTGTGCTGGGCCCTGCGCTGCCTGACCACTTCGGGTTGATTTACCAGGCTAAATGGCAGGGCTGGTATCGGTGAATTGGGCTGGCTTGCAGATCCGAAGGGCAGAAGCACAGGACTCGGGAAGTGTAATGTCCCCTGTCAGTGCAGTGGACAGCGATGTTGGCCTGCTGTCCCTCTGATACTGGGAGGATTCATGTTACGCTAGACTGCAAGCTGCTGTTGATACAGGCAGTCCTTTTCGTCCCCTGCTATCATGTATAGAATCCTTCCCTTTCTTACACCAGAGCTGGTGTTTACTTGACTTCATGTAATAAATTCAGTGAGCTATTTTTTTCTTTATTTTTCTCTTCCCCCCCCCCCCCGAATTAGCGTTTTACTGATTGAGATTCCTAAATTGCCTCACTCCACGATTAAGCAAGTGCCAGAATTGGTGCAGCGAAAGTAGAAGCAGCCAGCCAGAAGCTAGATGGGGGCAGATGAGGGCTGGTGGGACCTCTTCTGCTGACAGCCGTTGTGTCATGAGAGCTCAACTTAGTTTCAAGACAGCGCAGTCTGGCTGTCTCGCCTCATTAGTCGTACTGGTGGGGAAGGGTGAGACTGCAGAAAGGTAAGGTACTCCCTTCATTTAGCTGCAGGATTTAGACAGGTATAAACTGACTGAGGAACCACACCTGCAAATTGCAGTTTCACAGGAGTGTAAACCAAACCAAATTGGTGTTACGGTGGTCCCAATTGCCTACTTGTCAGAAATCCCGTTTTCAGGAATTCTGTGCTTCCTTTCTGTCCCAGGCACTGGCATTTGCATGACCTTGCAGAGGGCTAGCTCAGGGAATTGATCTGGAAAAAAAAAAAGAGATCTACTTCCACAGGCGTAGCAGAAAGCAAGATCACAAGTAGTCTTTTCTTGATTTTGGTTTGATGTAGCAAATTTGGGATCCCGTGCTTGATCGGGCCCTAGGCATTACAATAATGAAAAATTAAAAGATTATAGATGCCTTTAAAACAGAAATGTATGCATTGTACTTAGGACTTATAATTTTGCAAGAAGATTATGAACTGCTCCTCGTGTTTTCACAATGGATTTCCCTTATATGTAAAGAACCGTAATTTTGGATGGAACTGACAGATTATGAAAACTTAGTATGGAATTAGTAATTGCTTTTATTGAAAATGAGACTCAAGAAACTGCTGGAAATGTAAAAAAATATCAGAAAAATAAAACTACAGTGTTATTTTTTTCAGTGTACTATAATCTGATTCACTGGTGCTGTAAGTTTAAAAAGTACATTTCTTGCAGTGAAAGTTTTAAAAGTAACTGTTGATCTAATAAGATTGGCTAAATAAGAAAGAACTGAGTAGATAATACTGAACTCTTGGAGTATCAAGAACTATAAACAGTTTCAGTCCACCAAACTTTTTGGAAGAAAAACAAACAACAGGTAATTTAAAATTCACCTTTCATTATAGTCCAAGTTAATGTCAATCCCTTAGGAGGGAAAATCCTAAGCAAAAAGAGGGAAAGCTCGCAGCACTAGCTTTTCTGAATTTTTCTTGATTCAAAGCACATACACTGATTAGGTAATCTAATTGCTGTGAATAGTGTTGAAGCTGAGGAGGAGGGTAAAGTAAGATACACACTTGAAATGCTGAAACTATTTTGTCAACTCAAAGACGACATCACAAAGCTATGTTAAGGGCAAAAAGCCATGCTGGGCTATGTGGCTTTTCTTTTTTTTTTTTCATTTCATGTAATAAGTATTATTTTAGAAAACACATGAGAAAATGATTGCCTGACTACTGTATTTCATCCTGTAGTAGTGCCTTTATACTGGATGGACACTGATATGACACTAGAAAATTGGCAGCCTTTTTATTGCTGATTATTGTTCTGATAAGATCAAGGCAATTTCCTTTGACATCCTAGCACTGAACAGAATTACCGTTTTTGTGCGATCAATAAATGTTGGTTGATTTCTTCCTCTACAAACAAATAGCATTTTGATTTGGTAAACAGAGCTTCTGGATACTCATTTCTTTTTTTCTAGCAAGACAAGAGTAACAGTGTAACATTGAATCTAGAGCAGTACCCCAGCTTGTACAAAGGACATGGTTTTGTTGTTAGATGTTCTCACGAAGTCTTACTGGACTTTATACCTAGGGATGTGGGCTAGGCTCCAAAAAGAAGGCATTTTCGTTCAAGCTGAAGATCTTCTAAAGCCTCTTATTCTCAGTTAAGGAGATTTCTTCCACTGGAATGCAATCTTTTTGATATGCAAGCATGTGAGCGTAAATCCACTACTCTTGTGTATTTGTACAATGCGTAATATTTTGTAGAGCAATTAAGCCCCGTAACTGAATGCAGAATCAAAATTTCCGTCATTCCTCTCAATATGACTTGCTGGCAACCAGAGCAATTACAGCAGGAGCTGAGGTAAATGACACTAATCCAGCGAGACGCATTTCCAACCTGAATTGCACACCAAACCTGTTTCTACGCCCCCATCCCATACGAGTGCGCTGCACAATTATCACATGCAACATCCTGCTCTGAAAAAAGCAAGAATCGGAGAACCAGTCTGGGGAGGGAGAATGCTGTACTCTTCATTCCTTTGGCTGATAAGAATGCGTGTACTCTGTCTCAGGCTCTGTTTCTGCCCTCTTTCCTTTCCTGGCAGTGTCTTTCAACAGTCCGAGACCTCAAGCAACCCACTTACCGATCTGTAGGTCTGTCAGTCGTTCCAGCAGAAAGCTCCTTCCACAGACTGACTTCCCCTTCTGAAAAATCCTCCCTATACAGAAGATGTAACCCCATCACTGAGAGAACCATAAAAATCTCTAAAACTCTCTGATAAAGAGGTCTCTTTATCACAGCGCAGGCCATAATAATAAAAATAGAGTGAATTTAACATGAGTCACTGAGAAAGTTCCCGTAAATTACACTTGATGTAGCCTAAGTTGACAGTGAAGAAATCTATGAGAAAGTTTTCCTTACATTCCTGTTGGATTCCTCAGCAGCCGGGACTTCTACATCGTGTTCCACCCTGAGTGGCTTGAAGCAAATGTTCAGATTGCATCTTGGATGTGGTGTCCTTCAATCACATACCGCCTCCTTTTAATGTATTCTGGAATAACCATAGGCTATTATTTGTTTATAAGTCGGAGATCAGTACATCAGGGTTTTTCTTAATACTGTCAGGAGGTAAAATAGTGTCATATTGTGCTATTTTAAGCAGAAATAGGGCATTTTTTTTGTTATCCATGTCATGTCATATAGGTATTTGTTTTGCATCTTTTCTTACATTAATTGTAAAAGGATGATGTGTATCTTTTCAAGCTGAATTTATCACTGTTTCGAATTCCTCCCTCCAAAATGAAGAATATCAGAATAATGAAGCAATATCTTCTGAATATAAATCAATTAAATCACTAAATAAAGTTCTGATGATGGTGTTGCAATATATGTACCAAGCTAGTTGACATATTGCCCATTTTTCTCAAAAGGCCTTAAAGATGAAGTTAGATGTGACTATATTAAAAATGTACTTGGTGAACTCTGCTACATTTTGTCTTCTGCCATGGATGTTCTTGAAATTGCATATTTAATATAGATTGCTTTAATAGAGTTATTTATAAAACAGTCAGAAGTTGAAACTAGTAGTCTGGTATTTTTCTTGTACATACTAAGTCAATTTGATTACAGAAATGGGGCGTGAGGGGCGTCAGACTGGTGCCTGATTACCGGATTACTCCAAGGCATTAATTTGTTCCTTATTGTTAAATATGTTGTAACATGTAGATACTGCAATTAAATAATTCATCCTGATAAATCTTTTGTGATTAATTTGCTAATTTTCTTGGTACATGTGATACAGAGAAGGAAGAACAAATGAAAAACTATGGGTACTGAAAAATAGTAGTAACAGATCATGAAAATAGTGTCAGAAATAACGTGTAAGTGGCCACTTCTCTTTTATCATGTTAGTCTATTATGCCTTCTATAATTACCCAGAGCACTGCTACATAACTTAGTATCCTTTATGTAATTTTTGTACAGTGGTAGAGATGTTTGTCTCTAGTGGTAGAAGTGTTTAACTGTGGTTTTTCAGGCGAATGATTGGATCTATTTTGTGCAGAGGTTAGTTTGCTAGACCTTGATCAATTATGCTTTTCTATCCAATTTCTGTGGTGGAGTACGATATGCCAGTGTTCTGTGTAAAACCTTTGTATAAAGTTGCTGTATAATGATTTTGTGTCATGCTGAAAAAATTTGGGATGCAATAGCTTGATGTAATAGTCCATCAATACAGAATCTTCTGAACTGCTAATAAACTCATTAAACTTTTAGTTAAAATACCTGTGAGAACTATTTAAATATACATGTAATTACCTTTGTATTGTCATGCTACTTTTTGTAACAGCAGTATGAAAGAACTAGAAAAGGATCCAAAATACTTAATTCATCTGACCTGAAAAGTAAAAAACTAGTAAGCACATAGTGTACTGCACAGCAGTATCAAGGGACGTGTAGCTGGGTGTATTTTGACCTTGGACTGGCAAAATCTCTATTCTTGCAAAACAAGTCACGGCATTTTTATTATCTTCTCAAGCAGGAAGCTTGCAGGACTGTGAATGCACTCAACAATGTGAAAAACCATGCAGGATGGTATCCTTCTCATTACATAGAAATAACTTTCAAAAGTGTCTTGATAGTCCTCCTAGTAACACCAGCACAGTGGCAGACTGTGCCCACATTTACACAAAGCAACCCACTTCTCACTGCATGGGAATTAGAAGGGAGAGGGAAAAATGATCTGATTTGTTGGTCTCTGGTTTGGCTTGCCTTTTTTTTTTTTTTTCCCCCCTGTAATGCAAACCCTGCTATAAATAGGACCAGATTCAGCAGTTATTTATTACTTGAGTAACTCCTGCATTACCAGTATTGATCAAGAAAGGTTTTCTCAGGTAAGTAGCAGCTGCAGGGTTTTTCCTCAAAAAGAGAGAGTTTTTCTTACATACATATAGTTTAATGCATACATCAAGTTACAAACATGTAGTTTAAAAAGCTTTTTTAATTAAAAATTGTACGCATTTACATTTTACGATTAAGCTGACTGAATTTTTTGCCTGTTGCCTAATTTTGACCTGCTTTTTCCTCTGTAGTTTGGAAAAAACTTGTCTGGCTGCTTGAGAGCTCCCTCTCGTGGTAAACTCCTGGAAAAGCTTCGCAAGTATTCCCGTCCAAGGGCATGTAGATGAAACTTTACCTACCGTATCTATTACAGATAATGCTGTGCAGCAAAAGAAAGAAGCCAAGCCAACAGTTGTTACAGATCATATTTTTTGCTTGGCTGTCCACCCTTCTCACATAGAAACCTACTGGGTTGCTATGGATGCAAATATCAATTGGTATTTTGAGGGAATTTCTGTAAATGAGTATGCATATGAAAAAAAAGGTAAGTATTCACCTGTGTTCTAGGGAAAAAAAAAATTAATGGATGATTTTATTTTCTACCCTGAAAGAATAAATTACTGTCCTTGTCTAGAATAGGTTAGAATCTCTTGTATCTGGGTTGCTGCTGCTGAACGTGCAGTTCGAAGCAGACTGTACTTACAGCCATCAGCAGCTTTGACCAAATACCCGCTATTATGGGTCAATGCTGTACAAGGGTGTGTTTTTACTAAATTGCTTTGCAGTTCAGAACTGTTGCCCACTCCATGCAGGAGTAATACCAAGGATTGGGAAAAAGATGTTGAAACATTCTCCTTCCTCCTGCACTAAGTCTTGACTGTGCCTTACCTGGGAAAAGATGTGGGTCTGCAGTGTCAGGGACTGAAACAGCAGGCACAAATCCTGCAAATCTCTTGTGCAACATGGTGGAGTCAGTGCAACTGGCTCTTTATATCTCCTGGGAGAGAGGCTGAGTCATGCTTTTTGGTACCTCCACACCAGCAGATACAGGGGAGTGTGAAGGTTGCTGCTAAGAATACAGAGGGTGCACCAGTTCTCCCTGTTTTCCTATGGTTAAAGTGATGGCCTGTCCAGATCTTCCAAGCGAGAGTGAATTACATCATTTTAAAGTGAAAATTGAAATGAGATAATAGCCATAAATACAGCTCTGAAAATAATAGCACTGTAAATCAAGTGAAATAGTGGGAAAAGCAAGGTAGATTATAGGGGAAGACAGTAAGGTTGGTTTTGTGTTTGTGTATGTTGCGGGTTGTGAAGTGGACTGTTTAAATTAAATGTTGTTGAATTCATAGTGCTTTAATGACCAACAGCTCACACTGTCAAGAAAATAAAGCATTCAGTCACATGCAATTGTCTAAGTGGGAAACAAGTAACAAAACCACATGAATCCAAGCAACTCAAATTCAGGCAATTTTTGAAAACTAAGGTTGGATTCAGATCCTATGGCTCTGACCAGTATCAGGGATTGGGCTTGCTATTTTCCTGGGTTTTATTTGCAGGAAAACGTTGAGGTACTGATGTGATGTGTACTGATGAGATCTTTTACAGAATACATGTGAAAATAATAACTAATTGAAGTAATTAAAATGAGTAGAAGTTTCTTGCAATTAAAATGTAATATAATTGTCAGAACTTAATGATAAATTGTTATATAAACATATATGCATAAATTTAATTTAAAAAAAACCCCTCTTTCAGATAATTGTTTGGAACAACTTCTAACTTTTCTTTGATATTTCTTGAACCCATGTAGATCTTCAGTTTCCTTCCCAACAAATTCTATAGCCACTAATTTATTTGATGTTTGCAGATGCCTTTTGACACACATATATAAGGAATTTGATATTCATTCACCCTAATCCATAAAGTTGCAGTTAGGACGTTCATAAAGCAACGTTTAGGTGCCAATTTAGCAATATTTTAATAAAAGCTTTAGGTACTTCACCCTTTCTATATTTTAGACTGGAAATGGTTAGAGAAGTGAACATACAGATTTGATACACAAGCACTTTGAACAGACAAAATTTCTTAGACTCACGTTATGAATAGGGGTTTTGTTCCCCTTTTGGAGCCTCTATCTTTCCACTGAGAAAACTCGTTTACCCACATTGCAGGTCTATTTCACTCTAGACAAATCAAGACATAATGTCATAATATAGGCAACAATAGAATATAACTTTTTTTTCTATAAAGTCCCAAGTAATATCATGCAAATTTGTGGCAGCAGAAGTGGACTTTTTTTGATCTGCCTTTAACTGAGTAGCTATAGTGTCTATGATGACTCAATTATGAATTCCCTTTTTTTCTTAATATTGAATGACTCATAGCAGAAACATTCTTGTATTCATTGCCAGCATTTAAAGACAATAACCAGCCTATTTAGAAGTAAATTCCTATTGAAATAAAAATCTCTGCATACGGGTATTTCTGCATACAAACATATCCTGTGCTATGGATTTTCCAGAACGTGTGCCCAGTGCGTAAATGAGCAAGCGTGTCAGCGCTCAAAGTGATGACAGATGCAAAGCGTTACCCCCAGCACGGTACACGGCTGTCTCTGCCGTGGATGTCTGAACCTTTCCCTGCATTCACTCTAACAGATGTCATGCCAGACATTCGTAGGAAATCGAGAGTGTATAAAAGTGAGCATGACTAGCTAAACATCATCTGTAACCAGACTTTTAGTTCATTCAGTTTAGGTACTTGCTTATGTTAAACATGTTGGCTGATTTTAAACTAGTTTAAAGGCCAATCTATAGCCTGATGCTTTAGAAAGGAAAAGACTACAACCTCAGCTAAAGTAATATCAATTTAGTGTCCAGTAGCTTGTTTTGTCTAATAAAACCACATTCTTCATTCTTAGGTCTCAACAATGTAACTATTATTAAAGGATTCTGGTATCAAGCAGATGTTCTTCTAGGTTCACATCAGATCCTGTGAACCACATGGGGATGACAGCAGTGACGACTGCAGCCGGAGCGGGCTGCTCCATGAGGGGAGGCAAACCACCAGCTGGGGGTGACAGCGGGGAGCAGAGCGGTCCCCTGGCAGTGCCCAGGGCCAGCCAGGAGCCCCGTGGCTGCCAGACAGGTCTGCAGTCACAAGGGAGGTCCCACGTCAAGCCAGGTGTCTGACTCAGTGAGGTGCATGACTTGAGCTCAGGCACAGCGGCAGTGTACCTGAGGCAGGGGCCCAGGGTAAGAGCTGGAGCTTAAATGCCGCTCCCAAGCGAAGTGGGAAGGCCTCCAGCGAGTCTTCCCGCAGCTCTTTCTCGCCCACCAGCTTTTCACAACCGTCTGATCCAAGGTTACACAGCTACACCCCATCAGTGCTGGCCTCCAGCACAGGCAGTCAGACCTCCGCTGGGGGACTGCACCCAGGGTCCTCATACTGTGGATTTAATGGTGTATTTGTGGTCTCTGATTTGATGGTTGCAATTAAAATAAACTAATTTCTTGCCTCCATATATACTCTCTCATTTTCTGAACTGTAAAAATACATGCTTCTTTATGTGTACGCGAATGGCAGTGTGCCTTTATCTTAAATGCTTTAAACATCTAGTACTGAATGGAGAACTTGTACCCCACTTCTGTCACAAAGCTACACGGTAAAGGAGTAAGAGCAGTAGAACCAGTCCATCTGAACTGCAGATTAAAATTTGCAATGGACCTGAATGACAGCATCTAAAATTTCAACAT
Source organism: Ardeotis arabs (assembly GCA_011801015.1). Lineage (NCBI taxonomy): Eukaryota > Metazoa > Chordata > Aves > Otidiformes > Otididae > Ardeotis > Ardeotis arabs. The sequence goes on along the minus strand of JAAGAY010015930.1, from coordinate 82,708 downwards.
AGAGTTTGATTTTCCACCCACGGTTCACTTTTATTCATCTCTGTGGTTTTGCTGTGGACCATTATAAGTCTAAGGACTAGTTTCAAAACTGTAGCTATAGACTTGGGCTGAGATTCAGAAATCCAGAAAATCCTGTTATGATGAGGCTTAGTGTGAGTCCTTACCTAAGCACAACTTCCCTTGAGTGCAATGCGTGTTGCTTAAGTATGAACTTCCGAAGTATGCCCAAAAATAGGAATGAAGCACATCTTGGCAATAGCTACAATTCCTCATATTTATGAAAGCAATCCTGAGGCATGATGACATTTTCAAAACTACCATCCAGTTATATGTATTTTTGGAAAAAAAAAATGAGACATACTTCAACAGAGGATAAGAATGTTTTATTCTCCCAGTCTCATTTTCCTGAAGTATGTATGATGAAAGGAAAGTGCTTCCCAATTATTAATTTTATTTCTCCAAGCAACACTTCCATCAATCAGATTTTGCTAACTGAGAAGACCTTTAGAGAAGTTGCAACATTCCTGGCACTTTGGAGCACTGTTTTCTTTTCCCTGGGATCCTGGAAGTTTCACAAGGACTGTGCTCTCTGGGTTTCACTGGAACAGTGTAGACCAGCCACATTTTGCTTCTTTGATGCAATGTAATCAGTATCTTGATGCTGCTTCAAGAAATGCTAACTTGAGCCTAGGGAATGAAGCAGATATGCTGGCTATGCCTACACTGCATTTTAGGTTACTCTATCCATGTTCACACTGCAGGCTGCAGGGTGCTTCCAGACCATTACAGGGATATCCATACATAGGGATTCACTATAGTTATGTCAGGAGAAGAAATCAGACCTTTTGGCTTTGAAAGCATTTTTGAGTGCCTATTTGTGCAACCTTACGTGTGAGTTTGTGCAAACTAAAAGCTGCCTCCAAGGCACCATTTCAGGAAGCATGGTACTTGTATGGTTATGTGACCATATTCCTGTCCAGGCCAGGAATTTTATTTAAGGAGCATTATTCAATACGAAATACTTTTGCTGTCCTTACTAGCATAAGTTGTAGCCAGTGTCCATCAAAGTCAACTCCAGAGAGTCTTGCTAGGCAATGCTTGGCACCCCAGGGTTTGGTGTTCAGCTGGCTTTGCTGGAGGAAGGTTTGCAGCTGCAAGTAAAAGTCAAAGTGAAAACATAGGTGTAGCTGCTGTGGCTGTGCTTCTCTGCTACCAACATCGCTTTTCGCTTGTCACTGTAGGTGCAAGGCAGACATGGGCTCCTACAGTCTCCAAGCGCTTGGCCCTTCCAGAGCTGGAGTGTGGTGTGATGTCCTCTCTTGTGCCTTGTCGCCGTGATGCTGTAGTCAGCCTTGCAAACAAGATGGCTGAATACCCCCCTGTGCTGTAGAGTACCTGAAGGAGCAGGTTCCAGGTGAAGGCAAGCACCGGTGGTGCAGGCTGTGGTGTGGCCCTGCGGGGTACGTGCTGTCCCAGCAGCAGTGCTTGAGAGTAGATCAGGCCAGGCCTCATCGCATGTACTGGTGGACGTGTGGGGAGGATCCTCTGCTAGCTGAATGAGGTTACTCTGTCAGTATCTTGGCGTGTGCATAAATAATTGACAGTGGACAGTCAGGGTTTCTGGCCTCAGGCAGTGTACAGTCTAATCAGGTGAAGCAGCTGAGATCACAGAACCTGTATCACAAAACAGTTTCAAGTGCACTCTGTGCCTCCCATGCCAAGACATGATCATTTCATGAAAATCCAGGAACACAATTATCACAAAAAGTTTTCCTGAGCCACAATTGCATCCAGTAGTCCATGTAAACAAATATTTAATCCAAACAATATTTTTTTCCCCACAAAGAGCCATACCCCATCAAAAGATAATGCAACCTGTATCTCACAGAACTGGGCAATGGTTATGTAATCGTTGCCTGAATCCAGACAGTCTTTATCAGCTTTAAAATGTGTCTGTAATCTCTCTTTAAAAGCATATAGATCTCAGCAGGTGTTTTGCCTGAAGGGTTGTACAGCAGTGGGCCTTCTGAGAGTAATCAAGCCAAAGCTCATCATATTACTTTAGTATAAAACTGTTACTAGTATTTTAAATACTTCCAGCTTTAATTAAGTTTAGCCACCATTACTCACTTCTATTTAATGTACCACCATTATAGTTTAATTGCAGATTGACTTTCTTTCCATAACCACTAACTATCCATTCGCTTTCTGAGCCCTGCTTTTCTCCCGCTCTGATAAAAGTCCATTATATAATAAAATCTGACTTAATTTCAAATGTGTTCTGGTCACTGTGTTTTATTTTGCGTGTCAGTAGTCATAAAGCAAAGAGCTGTTCCTGCAACAAGGAGAAAATCCAATATTAAATTAATACATAACAGCTTTATACAGCATAATCTTTTGACACTGAGAGAAGGATTTTGTCAGCATAGCACTTGCAGTTGGTAGTAGATTCAAGAGATACAGTACTCCTCTCCGGAAACAAGTCAAAAGCATGGCATGAATCTTATTACTTTTAGCTTTATCTTGTGGCTAGAAAAAATGAGCTCCCTGTCACTTCTATCAGTATACCCTATTTATTTAGGCAGTGCTGAGGGTAAGGGTGGAAACGTGATTTACATGGTAATTGTCTTTAAGTTTTTTCATTCTCTTCTATAAGTGATTTTTTAAGACAGAAGGGAAAAAGTGCATTTTGTTTCTTGATAGTAACAATGTTGTAGGCTGTACAGTATGGTATGACACTTACCTCTGTGCTGTAATACAGAGCTAGATGGCTTGGGGCAGCACTTCTGGAGGCTTCTGCTTGGAGAAGTAGTTCTGGTGGGGTTACATGAGGAATCTCTGCACTATGTGTTAGGTAAGCAACCTTGTACATTTCCATCTGTCTTCATCTGTTAGCTCTTTACAACTGAATGTTGCTTTGGACAGCATTTTTTTTATTTGCTTGTACAGTAATCCATGCAGTTGTGTTCTTCCTCTGGAGCACAGTAACACTGACAACACTAGAAAACTGAGACAATGTCAGACAGCTTAGATCCTTTCAGGTGTAGCACAGAGCAGAAAGCAAATGCAAAATATATGTATTTAGCTCCATTCTGAAGTTGCCACAGGCCAGTTTGGTCCCTGGAAAAATTCCAGCTACCCTAAAGAGTTGCCCTGACTTGTACCATAATTACTATGTTTCCCACAGGACTTTTCAGCACTATGCATGCCAAGTACTGAAGAACACCTCGGCCACACCTCAGACGGCTTTCATGCTGGCTCGCACAGGGGAAGATGTACCAGTCTAGTAATCTCTTCAGTTTTTTGGGAAGACCTCTTCTGGTACAGGTGTTCTGGGGAATGTGAAAAGAAGTAAAAGGGGAGAGACAGGGACAGCTAACGGCCACACTATATTAATGAATTCTGCTAAAACAGAAATCCCTGGTTCTTCTTCTGGGCCTGGCATGAGAACTCTTCTAGCAAATAAATTCTCTGGTATATTTAAGATAGGTCTATTAATATGTAATTGCTTCAATTATTGTCTAACTTAATTAACATTTACAAAGTGTTCCTACATCTTTGCAAAGACCCTTGCATGCACATATAGTTATTTTCTAGGTATTATGGCAAATAAACCCACAGTCTCTATGTTCCTCATTGAATATGTTTAAAACCCTAAAAATTTTGCACTCAACTTAATCAGGACACCGTGAGCTTGATGCTCTTTCACAAGTATTCTAAGTCATCACCTCAGCTTGCAGTAGTAATTGCCCATAGTCCTCCATTCTTTACAGCATTCCCTTTTCCATTTCCTAAAGAGTCATCATTCTTAATTCCTCTGTTTCCCTGTATATAATCCAGCTAATATGCCATTCTCAAACATGGTCTATTATTTTTTGTGAGTATATTTGAAGTAGGAGGGAAAATTAGTTGGAGCAATTTTTTGTTTGTCAGTGATGAGATACGGTGTCAGCATGCTGTCACAACTCAAAAGTGCAAATTACTGGGTACAACTATAGCACTTCTGAAAAAAAAATTCCGATGAGCCTTAGTTTTCATCTTTAATTTTTATCTTTACTCTTAACAAATAATACATCACAAGTAAAATTTCCATTTGAGGTGCAGGCCTGTGCAAACCTCATGAATTTGAACACGGCCAAGTGCAAGGTCCTGCACATGTGTCGGGGCAATCCCAACCACAAATACAGACTGGGTGGAGAACGGATTGAGAACAGCCCTGAGGAGAACAATTCGGGGGGGCTGGTGGACAAGAAGCTCAACATGAGCCGGCAATGTTCGCTTGCAGCCCAGAAAGCCAAACACATCCTGGGCTGAATCAAGAGGAGCGTGGCCAGCAGGTTGAGGGAGGTGATTCTGCCCCTCTACTCTGCTCTGGTGAGACCCCACCTGGAGTACTGTGTCCAGCTCTGGAGTCCCCAACATAAGAAGGATGTGGACCTGTTGGAGTGAGTGCAGAGGAGGGCCATGAAGATGATCAGAGGGCTGGAGGACCTCTCCAATGAGGACAGGCTGAGAGAGTTGGGGCTGTTCAGCCTGGAGAAGAGAAGGCTCTGGGGAGACCTTATAGCAGTCTTCTAGTACCTAAAGGGGGCTCATAGGAAAGATGGGGAGAAACTCTTCAGCAGGTCCTGTTGTGATATGACACGGGGTAATGGTTTTAAAACGGAGGGAGGTAGATTCAGACTAGACATAAAGAAGAAATTTTTTACAATGAGGTTGCCCAGAGAGGTGGTGGATGCCCCATCCCTGGAAACATTCAAGGCCAGGTTGGATGGGGCTCTGAGCAACCTGATCTAGTCAGGGATGTCCCTGTTCCTTGCAGGGGGGTTGGACTAGATCACCTGTAAAGGTCCCTTCCAACCCAAACTATTCTATGATTCTATTTCTCACTGGACTGGTTTTGGGGCACATATTTTGATGTGCATGTATTTAGACCTTACAGGAGTTTTATACAAATGGAGGTTGTTACCGTTGAATCACTGTATACATTTCTGGCCAATAAAACAGAACATTTAAATAATTAGCATATAAACACTAGGTACATTGAATGAAAAGTCATATTGAATCATCTACATAGTAAAGAAAAAAATTCGTTTACTGCTTCATCCCTGAAAATAGATGCCTCATTAGTCACTGATAAACTGCCATGCAAAGCAGGTAATACTGGTAAGACCAAAATGGAAAAAATGACAGTCATGAGGTGGAACAAAACATGCCATGGGAAAAATAATTGACCTGCTATGATGACTCACATCTAGCTAACCAATCCAAAGCATATTCTTTGAACCCTGTGAAAAATGGAGGAAGCAGATGCTAGAAACAAATGCAGATATAGGGGTACAGAAAGGATACACAAAAACACGAGCCTGAAAGTGGGCAGACTCACCTGGTGTTATCGGAGTTACAGAAGCAAGAAGGATTCTATTGGTCAAGAAGTGGTTAGTCTTTGCTTTTTACTTTGGGGAATTTAGTTGCTGTCCTAGAGTGATTCCAAGGACAATTTAATGTCAGTTATGCCTAGCCATCGTCAAACTCCTAGCTAAGTAGTTTGTAAGTAGTGCCAGCTGATTCCAAAAGTGACCGCTGATAAGCCTGTCAATGCTTGCATGGAGAATGGATAGTAATTAAGCGTTCATTTAAATGTAATATTTGAAGCACAAATATATTATCTCATCTTCCTTGAAATATCTTATTTGCGTATGCCAACATCTCTGTATCTGAAAGGAGAGGAAACAGTGTTAAGTTGCTAGCCATACTAGTTTGAAAGGAACGCGACATTACAGTTTATACCCGTCAGTGTGAATAGAAGAAATGTTGCATATACAAATCAGCTGAATGTCTGATTCCACAGAAGAAAGTATCAGTCAAGAAAATGGATTTTTTTTTTTCCCCCTAACAGTGACTCATTACAAAAATTTCAGTCTGTGTACATGACAGTAAGACCTTCCTGGAACTTTAGAGGGAACGTCAAGCAAAGCAACCTGAGAATTCATGAAGTAAGTGTTAGGGATAATCTCCTGAGCTTGCAGAACACAATTTGCATGCTAAATTCCTTACAGTAACATTTTAGGTACTGGCATTAGTCAAGCCATGTCCTTCATGCCAGGATGAATCATATATGACAAATAGTGCACTGAAATCTGCCATAATTTATATAACTTGCAAAGGCTGAAGTGCAGTTTCATAGCACAAACTGGCTCATCCAGTGTCTCTCAAAATCTCCCCTTTAATGTCTGAGTCAGTCAGACTCTGTGATGTCCTATGGATGTCCTACCACAATAAGAAGCAACTCGAGCCACAATTATCTCCTTTGATGAAAAAAAAAAAGAAGGCAGCATGTATTGTAAAAATGCCCTCATTCAAATCATCCTCTCCTCCCCTTTTTTTGTGCAAAAGCACACTCCTAATGCTGTATTTTGTTGCCTGTTTGCACTGCATATGTTTATATACAGCCAGGAGAATGATGAAATAGAAGACAACCACATTTTTTGCATCTCACTTCTTTCAGACTGCGCCAGCGCAAGTTTGTCTGTCATTTCTCCTTTGAACATTGCAAAGCAAGCATTTTTAGGAGGAATTCTCTGGCAGTATTGTTGGCAAATCCTGTCGCCATTTCTTTATCCCCAAATTTTTGTGGTCAGACCAAACTTTGCGAAAGAGCTGCCTGTACTGGTGTTTGTTACATGTTATAACAGAGAAACTTTGTTCTGATCCATTATATTTGGAATGTGTAAGATAAAAACCTCATATTATGGACAAGTTTAACAGCAGGACATGAGGATCTTCACTGCTTTCAGAGACAGATTCCCTATATTGCTATTAGAGGTGGCTCTTTGTAGGCCTGTCAGTATGTAAGTGAAGGAGATGTTTTGAACTGGGAAAAGTAATAAACTCCTCATGGAACAGCCATGATCTCAGAGTCTTCTTTCTTTTGTTTGATCTTTCAATTTTTTTTCGTAAAATCTCAGACTTCTGCTCTGGAGTGGGTTGTTTCCACAGACTTGAGGACCACAGCTGTTCTTCCTGGATGGCGTTCCCAGGGAACAATTCATTCAATTCCCACATTAGAAGGAGCAACCTTGAATTTACAGCTTTTAAATCAGGTCCTTGCTTTCCTCGCTTACATGCTTGTCATTCCGCTTAGACCTAAACTTAAGCCTTGGCCCTGCTGTCATCTCCTAACACTACTCCAGCAGTGTGATTCTGCTCTGTCCGGCACGTAATGGCAAATTCTTCCCCCTTTACTTAACAGATCCCATCCACACAGGGGAAATAGCCATGTGCACAGATGGAGATATGAGGATTGGCCCATACGAGCGTGCTCAAAAGCATGTCTGGCTTTGGATTCACCTCGGTTCAAAACCCCTCCACATCACTTTACTGAGGAGGCAGAGCACAATGTCTCATTGTTTATCTGAACTAGCGAGTAGGTGGCAAATAACCTAGCAATGAGCGAAGGGCTGAACCGCAGATTTGGGCAGCCACTGTCACAGGCACACAAGTCGAGGCACATGCCCCCAGCTAAAGGAAAGATGCTCCCCACTGCACACATAAGCAACAAGCTTGTCTCTGTTGGGGGACATGTATGTAGTCCACAAGAGGGACAATGTTTGTTACTGTCTTTTCAAAAAATAAGAGTACTTTGGGCAGTAAAGGAGTTCCAGATGTTTGAACTGTGACTTAGGACAGGCTCTTCTCCACCTGAAATGCTGAAAATATTGACTTCACTGTCAATAGAGAGGACTGCTTATAGAATCACAGAATAGTTTGGGTTGGAAGGGACCTTCAAAGGTCATCTAGTCCAACCCCTCTGCAAGGAGCAGGGACATCTCCAACCAGATCAGGTTGCTCAGAGCCCCGTCCAACCTGGCCTTGAATGTTTCCAGGGATGGGGCATCCACCACCTCTCTGGGCAACCTGTTCCAGTGTTCTACCACCCTCATTGTAAATTTTTTTTTCCTAATGTCTAATCTGAATCCACCTGTTTCTATTTTAAAACCATTACCTCTCATCCTATTGCAACAGGCCCTGCTAAATAGTTTCTCCTCATCTTTCCTGTAGGGCCCCTTAGTGGTGTAAACCTCTCACTTGCTATAAAAAGAGTCCATTGAATGACTGAACTGAATCTCAGCAGTGTTTTTAAGTGAAATTTACCAAGTGAAGGTATTTTTGTCGGGATCTTATTTACTGTCCTGCTTGTTCCATGTAGCAAAAAGTGATTTTACGCAGCGCGTATTATGCTGCATTATGCTGCGTAATGACTGACTACCTAATTCCCTACTTCCATCTAGACCTATTTCAAGCTATGTAGAATTATTTCTAATCGAATATTTTATAAAGTACTTCAGGATAAGAAACATTCCAAATAGAAAATACTATTGAAATAAATGCTAAGTCAATGATGACTTATAAAAGATCTTCCTTAATTAACCAGATTTAATTTCTTTCATATCTTCAGTGTAATAAACCTAGTAGTCTTCAAATTATACACGGAGTTTTCTAGTCAAGACTTCTAATTGTAATGCAATAAACGGGAGATGGTATTTTTCTTGCATTGAATATACAGGCAAAACCGATATAAAATTTAATTACATACTGTAAAATACCAACAGTATTTAATATACCAATATTACCAAGGGAAAATATTAATTCCTGCCTCTTTGAAGGCTACTCTGTCCTTTGGTGCAAAAAGTATTTGGATTGAATTGATGACATATTTGGACACAATTCTTTATAAAATGTGAAATACAATGCTTTAAATAAAGAAAGCAATGTTTTAAAGTGAATAAAATAAAGCCGTTGCTTTAGGTATACCCCATATTGCAATAATTAAGAGATTCAAAGTTACTAGTTATCTTTCATTTGTTTTATTACTTTCCATTATTGATATATTTGCATTATTTAGTAATACAGAATTTAAGTGAAAACTTTCTGAGTTTCAAATCTTAAGGGGTAGCTTAATTAGCCAAGCTTGTAAGAGCAATTTGTAAAATGAAAAACTCTTCCCTCTTCTGGAATGAATAAAGAATCACATACTTACATTTCGGTTGTTTATTTTTTTTAAATTAGAAGCAGTAAAAACACAGCATAGTTAAGGGAAGGATATATTGCAAGACACTTGTGTTTCAAGGTCACTAATCCTTTCTTCTTTAAACTTTTAATTAAAGATGTGATAACATTAGAACACTATCCATCTCCTGTTGGGGCTTCTGAAATCCTATGACAGTTCAAGGAAACATTCATAGCAAGAATAAGTGCAGTGTAAGGCAAAATTTAGTCCATTATAGCAAAAAGATGTTTGATATTTCATCTGCTTTTAATGCAATATGACAGGTACTTTGTTTTCCATTCCTAAGGGTAAAAATTATTTAAACCTCCATGTTTTATATATGTAAAGTAGAATTAATGACTTACTAAGTAACACTAAGTTCAACACTGAACAAAGGTAGAACAAACCTTTTCCTTCTTTCAACAAACTTTCAGAAGAAGGCTCTGAGCTTTTTTCAAACTGCACACCATAAACATTGGACCAAAATGTGTCAATTACAGAGATTTCATGCCAAAATCTAAGTCAAATACTCATGCATGACTTTGGATTTTTCAGAAACTTATACACAAATTGGATTCAGTAAATAGCAGTGCAGTCTGCCCAGGATTAAATGACAATGTTATTCTCTGTTACATCCACCTCTTCTTATGCATAGTTGCCCCATAACTAATAGATAGGAAACAGGGTATAAATTTATATCCTCACTAACACTCTCAGAGTAGAAGTGACCATTTTGGGGGCTACTAGTCACCTGACTTGCATCAGTATATCTATATATATACCGCACATTTATACTTTGCTTTGTATCAAGATAATTACCTATGTAAACATTGCTTCTTTTTAAGTAAAGAGTTTGTATCTGGAGGCAGAATGTGACTGTACCCTAATATACTGCATACAGGACTGTGGGGAACGGGTTTTAATCACCTCTCAGCTATTTCTTACTGAACTGAAAGTTGCTGCTGTCTTATACAAGCTGTTCTGCTTTGTAAATCTATAATCACAGTGATATGAATAGTACAAGCAGTAAAAATAATAACATTTAACAAATCTTGTAAATCCATTTGAGTGGGACATAATTTTACCACAGATTTTTAATAGGATATATGAAAATACTTTAGCAATGCTTTTGGTGCTTATTATGGAGATGCAGTACTACAAACTATGACGTGGGACAGTGAAGAGCTGTTTCTTCTTGTTTATGTGGCGTATTTGAGTAAGAAGCACAGGCACTATCATTATGTGATCAGTAATATGGCATATTTCTGAAGCCTGCTGAAACTTGAGGAAAATCCTAGCTGCGTTGTAATTGGCCTAATAGCTAATATTCTTGTAACCATTTGTGGAAAGTATTGCACTAATGCTGGTTGGATTCCCTGTTTGCTCTGCTCTAGTCCTTCCACAATGAAGCAGGCAAAATTATTTACCTAGGTCAACAATTTCCAGGTCTTCCATAATCTCTTTCCCTCTCATATCTCATCAAAGTTCGTATTACTTCATGTCTATCTTCTCTTTAGCTTTCTGTGATCCCCACTTCTGCTCCTGCTTGCCATTTATTTCTTCACAAGGTTCTTTTCCATGCCACTAGCTATGCATGTGATGCCCTTCTTATTGTAGACCATTCTGCCAGCACCCTCTCCTCAAGGAAAAGTCAGACATAGTCACTATCCTTATTTAGCTTGTGGTTGAAAAGCAACTTCGTTGTAATTACCACTATACACAAGTGTCTACCCTAAGTGTACCGACAGTATTGATTTAGACCTGTTTTCCCCGTTCTCCAGCCTCTCATTTCTTCATCCTGACCTGCATCACATGTGGAATTTAGACTGAAGAGGTGCTTTTCTTATTTAACATTGGAACAGCGGGAGGATGGTATATTGAGCATTCTTGTGAACACAGCTCTACAAGCACAAAGATAAGCACAGTCCCTGTGCAGCTGAGTTTGCTATCAATGTATCTTCTGGTTCAGGTCCCTCCTCACCTATGAGAAATATAAAACTCTAATAAATACAAATTAGATTTGAAGAAAAGAGGATTCATAGTTCTTCTAAATTTTGAAACAAAGGTAAAGGAGTGTCAAATTTGAAGGAAATTGTAGGAATTCTTCCTCGTGCTTTTGATTATGGGCTGTCAGACAGAAATTTCATTCATAGGTCATAAGAATTTTACATTTTCTCCTAAATAGGCAGTAGGACTAGATGGGTTATTTAGATCCAATCAGAGCTGCTTCTGACATACAACTTGTTTTCTGCATTCCCTCATTTTGGCAACTGATGATAAACACTCCTGAAACTTACGGTCAAAAGATAATGGTGAGAAAAGACTTGGTCCTTACCCTATGTCATTGAAAGATTATGTTAGGAGTATCAAAATGCGGTTGGGTCTTGAGTGATTAAATTAAGCTCTAGGCAATAGGATCATCAGATTTAACAAAATTAACAACTAGCTGCCTTATCACTTCCTTTTGCTGATTTTTGATTTGTTCAGTATAGCATCCCTTTGCCCATTAGTGCTATTGCTACAGGGCAACTCTTATGATATGGATAAAGCAGCATGAACTACAGACTACAGAATAAAATACAGCAAATGCAGAATAAAATCTTGCTTCAATGAAATATCTGTGCACAGAATTTGTGAACAGAAAGCAAGCATAAAATAGAACATCAGAGTTTAGTGAAAAGTTTTCTATCTGAAAATTGTACATTAAAACCATGAAGCATGCAGAAAAGCTAGTTTGCATACTGAAAGTAAATCTGACTTTTAGAAAAGCTGTTGCAAAACTGCGGTGCTCTACATATACATGATGGTTGTTTAGGAAAAAGAGGAAAACTGGGGACATCTAATGATCTGTCCACACTAAAATTAAATGTATCGGTGACCTGGGTAAAGCTTAAATATGGCTATAACATGTTTATGCTGCATTACTTCAAACATTTTAGGGGAAATCTGTTTTAAAGTGGTTCCCTTAGATACTGTCATAAATTTGTTGAAGAAGGAAGTATGGTCTGCTGTTTAAAGCACAGGACTCTGAGTCAGAAATGGAGATTATGCCCCCTGCACTGATAACTACTATGTGGCTTCCTCATCTCTAAACTGGGAAATAGTACTTAACTAGTCAGAGGTAACTAGGAGACAAGTCATTACTCCTTGTAATTGTAATAATCTGAACAAAGCCTTCAGAGGAGTACTGACTTATTAAGAAATCAGTGGGAAAGAAGCAAATCACTTCTACGTTTGAAGTTCTGGTGACCTGTTTGAAGACGAAATTTCTGTGCTCTGCTGGTGGACAGTTTAGGAATGCAAAGTATCAGTCCTTGCATTTGTTAAGCAACAGCCATCTAAAGGTCACCACAGCTCCAAAGCAGAACTATGATCTCATAGCTGCAGTTTTTGCCCTTCCCTGTTCACACCCTTTCTGTGTTTATGACTGTTACGCTGGAAGGTATTGATGGCTTCCATCTTCCATATATAGGCGGCCATGTATCTTGTAATGATGTGTGGGCTAACTATACCCGGTAAGGTCTTGATGTTGGAAACAAAGGGAGGTGACTGCCCAGCTGACTGTGTCTTAAGACTGATCAGAATCTAAGCTTGTGAGGGTGGAGGTTTTCCTTGGGACAGGGAAGTGCAGACAGTGCAAGACTGACTCAGGCTAAGAGACCAAATGCTTCCAACTGCATCTGGGCAATAAAACCTGGGGGGAAAAAAAAGCAGTGAGGAACTCACATACCCATATGAGAGTAAGGCAGGACAGCTTACTTTCTGTATTCATTGTAAGATAAAAATCCTTTTTTTTTAAAAAAATGTAAAATTAAGTCAACTACTACTTGGTATCGATTGCGCTATGAGAAATTGAACTGGGTGATTACTCAGCGCAGGGAGGCAGGAGTGCACCAAGGAACTGTTAACATATATTTTCACTTTTTGGGAATATAACGAAGGTTTGTAAGAGAAGCAACCTGGAAGGCTCTGAAGGATAACCACTTGGGCCCCAGCAAAGGTGTCTGGAAGCAGCACAACGAGGACAATTCCCCTGCCTCCTTCCCTGCACCAGTACTGGGGAAGGTCCGGCTGCTGTTGTGGCAGCATCTCTGGATTGTTTACAGGGCCAGTTAATCCTGGGGGAGCTGCCCCTCCCAGTGGCGACAGGAGCAGCTAAGACTGATTTCTCAGGCTCTACCCTTTTCCTCTTATGCTGCCACTTTAGACGTTCCTGAGATGACAAAGGAGATAGCTCTATCTAGTAGAGTACACTTTCAGTAGAAAGGGATCATCGGCTTTAATTTACAGCAAAACTCGTGGTCTGCTGCAACATGAGACCAAACCCTTTTACATAATTTTAAATGAATGCACTTTTACCACTGCTTTTTATGGTGTCATGACCTTGGGGCGTATATAGTAAGAAAATAGCAGGCTTACAGCTTTAGCTATCTGCAAGAAGTGGCAGAAGAAAGGGGGGGAAGAGAATAGGGGTTGAATATCCCTTTTTGGTCTTCAGGCAAGCCAGCCTTGCAGATTCCCTGTTTTGCCTAGTTGAGCTATGCTGGGCTGACACAGCAGAAAGCAAGTGTGATGTGGATGACAGATCCATAATTACAGCAACACGTGTCACTGCCAATACAGATATTTCAACGTTTGCTACGGAGAAGTAACATTTTACTTTATTTGAAATATCGATTCTTAGGGTGGGTTGAGTATGAAGAAAATTTTTACACTGAGGGTGATAGAACACTGCAACAGGTTGCCAAGAGAGGTGGTGGATGCCCCATCCTTGGAAACATTCAAGGCGAGGTTGGAGTGGGCTCTGAGCAACCTGATCTGGTTGGAGATGTCCCTGCTCCTTGCAGGGGGGTTGGACTGGATGACCTTTAAGGGTCCCTTGCAACCCAAACTATTCTGTGATTCTATGGGGCCCTTTGCTCCCCTCTCACGCGTTACAAGCCGGAACATCTCACTCACCTTCCAGTAGCCACTACTCTCACCGGCCTGTGACGGCTTATGTTACCGGCCAGCCAAATTTCCCTTACAGCTCAGCTCCCCGCTCACGTCTTTCGCTAAACCGCGCTTCTCCAGAAGCAGCCCTCGAGCTCCTTCCCTGCCCCGGGCTCCAGTCGCCTCTCCCTTCTCCTCGTACCGCCCTCCTCCAACACCCACCCGCTCCTCTCCGTA